>CAUYLG010032896.1:0-137155 GCA_963573385.1 Cacajao melanocephalus
TAAGTGGATGTTTTGGTACAACTTATAGAAAAGGTAAAGGAAACCCCAATATGCATGCACTGCCTTAGTGACCACGGAAGTCACCCCGTGGCTATGGGGAAATTAGCCTAAGGCTTAGCTTTCATTATCACTGTCTCCCAGGGTGTGCTTGTCAAAGAGATATTCTGCCAAGCCAGATTGGGGTGCTCCCATCTTGTGCAAGTTGGTCACGTGGTCACCCAATTCTTTGATGGATTTCACCTGCTCATTCAGGTTATGTGTCTTAATGAAGTCACACAAATGGGGGTCATTTTTGTCAGTGGCCAGTTTGTGCAGTTTCAGTAGTGACTGATTCACATTTTCTTCCAAATGTAATGCAGACTTCATTGCATTCAGCCCCGTCTCCCATTCATCAGTTTCCCGCATGTTCCGTCTCCTCATGAGATAGGTGAAGAAAGTACTTGGCAAAGTTCTTCAAAGCCACATCATCACGGTCAAAGTAGTAAGACATGGACAGGTAAACATAGGAGGCGCAGAGCTCCAGGTTGATCTGGCGGTTGATGGCGGCCTCTGAGTCCTGGTGGTAGCTCTGGCGCACCTGCGAAGGAGACGCGGTCGGCACGGCGGCGGCTAAGGAGAGGCGGCGGCGGCGGCGGTGCTGCGGGGCGCTGGAGAGGCGGCGGGGCCTTGGGGCGGTCCGAGGCGCGGTGTGGCGGTGACAGGTGACGGAGGGCTGGCTGTGGGCCGGCCGGGGTCGGGGACGAGCCCCGGCTTCCGTCCAAGCACGGTTGAAGCAGGAAACCGCGGCGGCTCTCGGCAAAGAACGTCTCATATTTTTTATCCATTAATCCATTTTGGTTTTTGTTTGGAAAATTTAATTCGTTTACATAATTATTGGTAGTTAAGAATCACTACTGCCATTTGTTAGTTGTTTTCTAATTATTTCGTAGATTCTGTTTGTTTTTTCTTCCTTTGTTGTCTTTCTTTGTAATGTGATGCCTATTTTTTTCAGAGTGGTATGCTTTGATTCTTTCCTCTTTTTTCTATGCAGACCTACCAAAGTTTGTTCTTTGTGGTTACCAGCTATACACATTGTCTTTAGTTACCATAAGGCTTCCACAAAACAACTTATAGTTTTAGTAATCCATTTTAAGCTTATAACAAATTCACTCAAGCTGCATACAAAAACTCTCTAACCTCTTTCATCCCCATATTTTGTTATGGATGTCAAAATTTACATATTTTACATAGTGTATTCACTAACAAGTGATTATAGCTATCATTATTTTAATACTTTGTCTTTTATCAGTTACACAAGAAGTGGTTTATGCACCACTATTACATTATCTGTGTGTTCTGAATTTGATTATATCCTTCCCTTTGCAGTTTTATATTTTCATCTGTTTCATGGCTGTCATTGTCCTTTATTTTAACCTGAAGAACTTCCTTTAGCATTTATTATAAGTAAGACAACTCTAGTGGTGAACTCCCACAGCTTCTGTTTGTTTGGGAAAGGCCTTATTGTTTTTTCCTTTGGAAGAACAGACTTGCTGCATATAGTATTCTTCATAGGCACTTTTTTCAGCACTTTGAATATAATATCCTCCACCACTCTAGCCTGCTATGTTTTTGCTGAAAAATCTGCTGATAGCCTTATGTTAATTGTATATGGTGGGTTCTGTTCCCTTGCTGCTTTCAAAATTCTTACTGTGTCTTTGACTTTTGAGAATTTCAATATAATGTGTCTCAGTAAAGTTCTTTTTATATTTGACATATTTGGAGTTCTTTGAGTTTCATGGATCTGGATGCTCATTTTCCTCTGCAGATTTGGAAAGTTTCCCATCACTGTTTTTAAAAATATTTTTGTAACTCTTTTTGTGCTCTTTGTGGGACTCCAATAATGCATATACTTGGTTGAGTTGATGGTGACCCATAATTTCTTCACTTTTTTCTGTCTGTTTGTTTTTTTCTGACTGGGTAATTTCAAATGGCCTGTCTAAGATTCACTAACAAATTATTATAGCCATTATTTTATTATTTTTTATTTGAGCTTGCTGATTCTCTATTCTGCTTAATTATATTATGATATTTCTTTTTAAACATGAGGATAGAGTAGCAGTTTAAAATATGCTTAAATTTTCAAGCACCCTTTCGCAATGTATTAACTTTTAATAAGGATAATTCTACCAATAGAAGAAATAAAGCAAATTTTTCTGGGGCACAGGTGGTCTCATACCCTTTAAATTTTCTCTGGTTCAAATTCTCAGAAGTTCCTGATCCCTTAGAAATAGCATCCAAAGAGATAAACCAAGCATGAAATTGTGCTTCTTACTGGCCCATTGGGTTAACAAATGAGGTGAATGTAAAATGCTACCTGACAAATTGCCACTTTTCTATTTGTACAGGTATTTGCATTGGATAGGCAGGCAAAGGTATATAAAGGGTCTTTACTTTACAATCTGGATTTGATGAAAGACCATTTTCCGCTGTTTTAGGGGTTTAGCATCACTTTATTGTCCTGTTTAAAAAGTCCCAGTGGATTCTGAGAGCCAGAGGTGGTGATCCCATTGTGCATCCATGCTCAGTGTTTGAGAAACAGGGAGTACTCTAGAAATACTAAATTTACCAGGTGATTTGAAGTCCATGCGTATCATTATTTTTTCATATAAGGTGCACCTTTGTTGCCTATGATTATTTCCCAAAGAAAATATATTCTTGTGGAAGGGGCTGAGAGTTAAGATTTTATTCTCATCTCTGTCACAGACTCAGTTGACCTTATGCAAGTAATAAAGTCTCTGAGCTCTGGTTTTTCAGCTGTTAAATAGAGAGAATGCCCTCTGCCTTTATAGTAGTATTGTTGTATATAAAAGAGAAATGTAGAAGTAAAGTTTCTTTAAAAACGATTATGCTGTGACACCTATAAATAACTGTATTTCAGTATTAAAATTATATATTTTTTGTGGTCTTACCAGATATATTCTGAAATGTGTGCTTCAAGTAGTCTAACCGGTAAAATTAATGGAAGTTTGTTTATTCAGTGCCAAGAATATTCATTAGTATTCAATAACAATGAAAGTAAATATCAAGCAAGGCAGTTAGTTATGAATTAGTTAAGCAATGAAAGAGGTAGCTCTGTAAATAATTATTCTAATTATGGATCATAAACACCAAGGAAACATTAGACACTTACACCCATATAGAAAGCAAGAAAAATTCCTTCTTTGGGGGTTTGAATTAACACAGAACTTTCACTGTACTATAAGAGTGGAAAAGTCAGGGGTCAGTATAAAGAAGGAGGCCAATTACAAAGCCAAAAATATTTTTTAAAAAAACCTTAAAATCTTTTTGCTGTGTGTTATAAATATGTTGATCACTAAAAGCTATAGAAAGGGCTATTAACACCAGGAAGCTCTGGTACCAAAACTAGATCTGAGTCTTCAAGAAATAAAAAATAATGTAAAATAAAATAATTATTTTCTTCTATCTTAGGAAAATATAATAATATTGAATATTGAAGATTAATAGGGACAGTCCCAATTACATGCAGGTGCTTTTATATCACATTTTGAGTATATTTACTGCAGTTGAAATCACCTAACCTGCTACTAATAAATGAAATGTTAACTTATTATTTTAATATGGAGCCACTTTTATATAAAACTATAAGTAACAGACATATATTATCTTAAAGTGCAGGTGTAAATATTTCTGTAATACAATCATAATAAAGAACTTTCTTTTTTTTAATATATATACGTATATTTTATTCCACTTTAGGTTCTGGAATACATGTGCAGAACATGCAGGATTGTTGCATAGGTACATACATGGCAATGTGGTTTGCTGCCCCCATCCCTGTCACCTATATCTGGCATTTCTCCCCATGTTATTCCTCCTCAACTCCCTAACCCCAGCTGTCCCTCCCCTAGTCCCCCACAACAGACCCCAGTGTGTGATGCTCCCATCCCTGTGTCTATGTGTTCTCATTGTTCAACACCCACCTATGAGTGAGAACATGTGGTATCTGATTTTCTGTTCTTGTGTCAGTTTGCTGAGAATGATGGTTTCCAGCTTCATCCATGTCCCTACAAAGGAGACGAACTCATCATTTTTTATGGCTGCATAGTATTCCATGGTATATATGTGCCACATTTTCCTTGTCCAGTCTATCATCGATTGGCATTTGGGTTCGTTCCAAGTCTTTGCTATTGTAAACAGTGCTGCAGTGAACATTTGTGTGCATGTATCTTCATAATAGAATGATTTATAATTCTTTGGTTATATAACCAGTAATGGGATTGCTGTGTCAAATAGAATTTCTATTTCTAGGTCCTTGAGGAATCACCATCTGTCTTTCACAATAGTTGAGCTAATTTACACTCCCACCAACACTGTAAAAGTGTTCCTATTTCTCCACATCCTCTCTAGCATCTGTTGTCTCCAGATTTTTTAATGATCACCATTCTAACTGTCATGAGATGGTATCTCAATGTGGTTTTGATTTACATTTCTCTAATGACCAGTGATGATGAGCATTTTTTCATATGTTTGTTGGCCTCATATATGTCTTCTTTTGAAAAGTGTCTGTTGATATCCTTTACCCACTTTTGTATGAGTTTGTTTTTTTCTTGTAAATATGTTTTAGTTCCTTGTAGATTCTGGATATTAGCCCATTGTCAGATGGGTAGATTGCAAAAATTTTTTCCCATTCTGTTGGTTGCCTGTTCACTCTAATGATTGTTTCTTTTGCTGTCCAGAAGCTCTAGAGTTTAATTAGATCCCATTTGTCTATTTTGTTTTTGTTGCCAATGCTTTTGGTGTTTTAGTGATGAAGTCCTTGTCTATGCCTATGCCTATGTCCTGAATGGTTTTGCATTGGTTTTCTTCTAGGGTTTTTATGGTGTTAGGTCTTATGTTTAAGTCTTTAATCCATCTGGAGTTAATTTTAATGTAAAGTGTCAGGAAGGGGTCCAGTTTCTGTTTTCTGCAATGGCTAGCCAGTTATCCAAACACCATTTATTAAACAGGGAATCTTCTCCTCATTGCTTGTTTTTGTCACATTTGTCAAAGATCAGATGGTTGTAGATGTGTGGCATTACCTCCCAGGCCTCTGTTCTGTTCCACCGGTCTATATCTCTGTTTTTATACCAGTACCATGCTGTTTTGATTACTGTAGCCTTGAAGTATAGTTTGAAGTCAGGTAGCATGATGCCTCTAGCTTTGTTCTTTTTGCTTAGAATTGACTTGGCTCTGTGGGCTCTCTTTTGGTTCCATGTGAAGTTTAAGGTGGTTTATTCCAGTTCTGTGAAGAGGGTCATAGGTAGCTTGATGGGGATAGCATTGAATCTATAAATTACTTTGGAGAGTCTGGCCATTTTCACAATATTGATTCTTCCTAACCATGAGCGTGGAATGTTTTTCCATCTGTTTGTTTCCCCTCCCTGAGCAGTGGTTTGTAGATCTCCTTGAAGAGGCCCTTAATATCCTTTGTTAGTTGTATTCCTAGGTATTTTATTCTCTTTGTAGAAATTGTGAGTGGCAGTTTGTTCTTGATTTGGCTCTCTTTTAGTCTGTTATTGGTGTATAGGAATGCTTGTGATTTCTGCATATTGATTTTGTATCCTGAGACTTTGCTGAAGTTGCTTATCAGTTTCAGGAGATTTTGGGCAGAGACGGTGAAGTCTTCTAAATATACTATCATGCCATCTACAAATAGAGACAATTTGACTTCCTCCTTTCCTAACTGAATACCCTTTATTTCTTTTTCTTGCCTGATTGCTCTGGCTAGAAATTCCAATACTATATTAAATAGGAGTGGTGAGAGAGGGCATCCTTGTCTAGTGCCAGATTTCAGAGGGAATGCTTCCAGTTTTTGCCTGTTGAGTATGATATTGGCTGTGGGTTTGTCGTAAATAGCTTTTATTATTTTGAGATATGTTCCATCTATACCTAGTTTATTGAGAGTTGTTACCATAAAGGGTTGGTGAATTTTGTCAAATGCCTTCTCTGCACCTATTGAGATAATCATGTGGTTTTTGTCTTTGGTTTTGTTTATGTGGTGAATTACGTTTATACACTTGTGTATGTTGAACCAGCCTTGCACCCCCAGGATGAAGCCTACTTGATCATGATGGATAAGCTTTTTGATGTGCTGCTGCAATCAGTTTGCCAGTATTTTATTGAAGATTTTTGCATCTGTGTTCATCATGGATATCAGCCTGAAGTATGCATTTCTTGTTGAGTCTCTGCTGGGTTTTGGTATCAGGATATTGTTGGTCTCATAAAATGATTTGGGAAGGATTCCCTCTTTTTAGATTGTTTGGAATAGTTTCAGAAGAAATGGTACCAGCTCCTCTTTGTACGTCTGGTAGAATTGGGCTGTGAACCCATCTGGACCTGGGCTTTTTTTGGTTCATAGACTATTAATTGCTGCCTCAACTTCAGCCTTGTTATTGGTCTATTCAGGGTTTCAGCTTCTTCCTGGTTTAGGCTTGGGAGGGTGCAAGTGTCCAGGAATTTATCCATTTCTTCCAGGTTTACTGGTTTATGTGCATAGAGTTGTTTGTAGTAATCTCTGATGGTACTTTGTATTTCTGTGGAATCTGTGGTGATATCCCCTTTATTGTTTTTTATTGCTTCTATTTGATTCTTCTCTCTTTTCTTTTTTATTAATCTGAATAGTGGTTGTCTATTTTGTTGATCTTTTTAAAAAGCAGCTCCTGGATTTATTAATTTTTTGAAGGGTTTTTTTTTTTGTCTCTATCTCCTTCAGTTCTGCTCTGATCTTAGTTATTTCTTGTCTTCTGCTAGCCTTTGAGTTTTTCTGATCTTGCTCCTCTAGCTCTTTCAATTTTGATGATAGGGTGCTGATTTTGATCTTTCGTTACTTCTCATGTGGGCATTTATTGCTATAAATTTCCCTCTAAACACTGCGTTAAATGTGTCCCAGAGATTCTGGTACATTGTGTCTTCATTCACGTTGGTTCCAAAGAACATCTTTATTTCTGCCTTCATTTCATTGTTTATTCAGTCAACATTCAAGAGCCAGTTGTTCATTTTCCATGAAGTTGTGCAGTTCTGACTTAGTTTCTTAATCCTGAGTTCTAATTTGATTGCACTGTGGTCTGAGAGACTGTTTGTTATAATTTCTGTTCATTTGCATTTGTTAAGGAGTGATTTACTTCCAATTATGTGGTCAATTTTAGAGTAGGTGTAATGTGGTGCTGAGAAGAATGTATATTCTGTGGATTTGGGGTGGAGAGTTCTGTAAATGTCTATTAGGTTTGCTTGGTCCAGTTCTGAGTTAAAAGCTTGGATATCCTTGTTAATTTTCTGTCTCATTGATCTGTGTAGCGTTGACAGTTGAGTGTTAGAGTCTCCCACTATTATTGTGTGGGAGTCTAAGTCTCTTTGCCTTGAGGTTGCTCTTCTTGAGGAATATCTTTGTGGTGTTCTCTGTATTTCCTGGACTTGAATATTGGCCTGCCTTGCTAGGTTGGGGAAGTTCTCCTGGGTAATATCCTGAAGAGTGTTTTCCAGCTTGGATTCATTCTCTCTGTCACATTCAGGTACACCTATCTAACATGGATTAGGTCTTTTCATGTAATCCCATATTTCTTGGAGGCTTTGGTCAATTCTTTTCACTCTTTTTTCTCTAATCTTGCCTTCTCATTTTATTTCATTGAGTTGATTTTCAATCTCTGATATCCTTTCTTCTGCTTGGTCTATTTGGCTATTGAAAGTTTTGTATGCTTCGCGAAGTTCTTGTGTTTTGTTTTTCAGCTCCATCAACTCATTTATATTCTTCTCTAAGCTGTTTATTCTCATTAGCACTTCATCAAACCTTTTTTCCATGTTCTTAGTTTCTTTGCATTGGGTTATAACATGTTCCTTTAGCTCAGAGAAGTTTGTTATTACCCACTCTCTGAAGCCTGTTTCTGTCAATTCATCAGACTCATTCTCCATCCAGCCTTGTTCCCTTGCTGGTGAGGAGTTGTGATCCCTTGGAGTAGGAGAGGTGTTCTGGTTTTGGGTGTTTTCATTCTTTTTGCACTGGTTTCTTCCCATCTTTGTGGATTTATCTACCTGTGGTCTTTGTAGTTGGTGGCTTTTGGATGGGGTCTCTGAGTGGAGGTCCTTTTTGTTGATGATGAAGTTATTTCTTTCTGTTTTTAGTTTTCCTTCTCATAGGCCCCTCTGGTGTAGGACTACAGGAGGTCCACTCCAGGCCCTGCTTGCCTGGAGATCACCTGCAGCAGCTGCAGAATGGTAAGGGTTGCTGCCAGTTTCTTCTTCTGTTATCTTTGTCCCAGAAGGATACCCACCAGATGTCAGCCTGAGCTCTTCTTTATGAGCTGTCTCTTTGGATATATGGGGGTCAGGGAGCTGCTTGAGGAGATAGTCTGTCCCTTATAGGAGCTCAAGGGCTGAGCTGTGAGCTCTGTTGTTCCATTCAGAGTTGCTGGGCAGGTACTTTTAGGTCTGTTGCAGCGGAACTCATAACCACCTTTTTCTCCCACATGCTCTGTCGTGGGATGGTGGGACTTTATTTACAAGTTCCTGACATGCTGCTGCCTTTTTTCAGAGATGCCCTGTCCAGTGAGGAGGTAGCCTAGTCACAGTCTGCCAGCAGAGGCATTGCTGAGCTGTGTGGGCTCTGCCCAGCTACTGTGTGAACTGCCGTGTGGTTTTGGTTATAGAGGAATAGTTCGACCTGCCTCAGGCATGGCAAGCTGTCTCAGTAATGGCGGACTGACTCTGTAATGGTGGACTGTCTTGGTAGTGATAAACTTCCTCGGTAATAGCTGACTCCCTTCCCCCCACAGAACTGGACTGTCCTGGGTCCAGCTGTGCTTGCTGGGAAACTCTCAATCCAGATGTTTCAGATTGCTGGTCTTTGTCGGGGTCGGACCCACCAAGCCAGATCACCTGGCTCCCCATTTCAGCCCCCATTTTGTCAGTTGAATGGGCAAGTCTTTCTCCCAGGTGTTCCAGGCACCAGTTGAAATGGCCGCCCAGATTTGTGTGAATGTTTGTGTGGAGACCGGCTGTGCTGGCTGAAACAGCCCTGCTAGAGACTTGTGGCACTTTTCCGCCCAGGAATCTCCTGGTCTGTGGGCAGTAAAAACTCATTTGGAAATGCAGTGATCACTCACCCTCTGAGTTTTCACTGGGAACTGCACTCCAGAGCTATTCCTGTTTGGCCATCTTGGATTGTGTACCTTCCATAATCAAGAACTTTCTAACTAGAAATAATTAATCAAGAAGTAAACATGGAGCCTATAAAATAATTTTTTAAAAAACACAATGGATGTCATAAAGGCCAATATGTTTGCAAATAGCAAAGCATGACACCAGCCCATTTATCTTATTTAAGGTTTATCCCTATAGCTTTTAAGGAGGAAATTCTCAGTAAGATTATCCTAATTATTGATTTTTTATCTATCAGAATCTGGGTTATAATGTGTTCCCTGGAAAGACTAAAACGAAAAATCTGGAGTTGCTATTTCTGCAAAGTTCTCAGCTATTTTTTAATCCTTTAAGGATAACTATTTCTGTAAAGTTTCAGTAGATGGCAAAACTAGAAAATCATGTATGAATACAGTGTATTTGTTCATTCTTGCATTGCTGCAAAGCAATATCTGAGAGTAAAAAACAAGAGGTTTAATTGGCTTTGGTTCTATAGACTGTACAGGAAGCATAGTGCCTTCTGCTTCTGGAAAGGCCTTAGGAATCTTACAGCAATGGCAGCAGGTGAAGGGGAAGCAGCCATGTCACAGGGCAAAAGCAGGAACAAGAAAGTGGGAGAAGCCACACACTTTTAAAGGACCGGATCTTGTGAGAACGTCTTCACTGTTGTAAAGACAGCACCAAGTGGACGGTACTAAACCATTCACAAGAAATTCACCCTCATGATCCAATCACCTCCAACCAGGTCCTGTGTCCAACATTGGGGATTACATTTCAACATGAGACTTGGGAGGCAACAACATACAAAATATATTATACAGAAACTACACATGATGGCCATTTGATTCAGAGTAACAAGTGTTCTTGTCCTAGTTGACATTACACTGACATCAGTGAGCCACTTCATAGACAAAAATGCAGAAACCTCATCAATGCTAACTTTTGAGAGATCACATCATCTCATACCCAAAAAAGAGGGAAGTGGTAACCCTGTTAACAGCAGAGCCACTTACCCTCTTTCCTTCTCTTGTTTCTTATCTCTTTAGTTGTAAAGTCAAAACACTGTAGTACCTGTACTCTCAAGAGGAGGCAATATTTCCCGAAAGGGATGAAAATTGCTTCTTTAGTGGAGAAAGGTCTTAAACATTACTCCAAAGAGTCACAGGACATAAACAGATATATAATAACATCTGTGGTATTTACATTATATGGGGGGAGGTAATTTAGGAGGAAAAGGTCTAAAGGGCTTCTTCCTCCCATCTCAAGTAACGAATAAAAGGCTGAGAATACTGCTGCAGTATAATAGAGAAAAAATTACCAAACATTTATTCATCTTGTTCCAGTTTTGAAATTAAATAAAATGCAATTTAAAACTATAAATGGCTAATGCAGTCTGAAGGTCACTAAGGTAGGGAATAAATGGGAAAAAATTATGTGCTGAAGAGGACATAATTGCCATTTGTTAAAAATGATGAAAAGCTGGCTATTCATTGAAACCTATGAATTACTAAAAATAGGGCACTTTTAGAGTTGGAGTATGCACAGGGCTATGGAATCCCTTCCCGTGACAGAATTGTAGTGTACAATGCAGTAAATGAAAAAATTGATATTTGACTTGTTTAGGAGATGAATCATGAAAGAAGAGTCCCGAACCATAGACATCACCAGGTAATACTGACTGGGGCAGGCAGATACATAGGCCTGAGGCAGAAACCCACCTTTGAGTCACAAATTCTAAGTTTGCATTCAATGGCTTATAGGGAAGAAAAGTCATGGACATTCCAATCAGAATGTTCTGTGGTCTCTTTGCAGGTTATCATTACTTTAGGACCATTGAGTGGAGACATAAATTCAGAAGTCAGTTTCGCTGTTTCCTGATCAGCAAGTTACAACATGAATCTTGGTAAGTTTCAGTTTTTACAAGTGAAGCATAATGATGATTGAGATTGAAAGATCAAATCATTGTGTTAATGTTTGAACTGTGATATTAAACTAAAGTCTTAGGAGCTATTCAACACAGACTAAAACTGGCTTCAAAAAAATCCATTGTGGCTGGGCATAGTGGCTCATGCCTGTAACCCCAGCACCTTGGGAGGCCAAGGCAGGTGGATCACAAGGTCAGGAGTTCAAGACCAGTCTGACCAACATGGTGAAACTCTGTCTATATTAAAAATACAAAAATTAGTTGTGCCTGTAATCCCAGCTACTTGGGAGGCTGAGGCAGGAGAATCACTTAAACCCGGGAGGCAGAGGTTGCAGTAAGCCGAGACCACACCATTGCACTCCAGCCTGGGTGACAGAGTGAAACTCCATCAAAAAAATAAATCCATCATAATAAATCTGCCACTTCAAGGAAATTTCTGTGTTCTAAGAACTTCATTGCCTCCTACCATTGTTCTGCCATGATCCAAGAGCTATTCAGAAAAACAAAAATTGGGGAGAACCAAGGCTTCTGATTCTACGTCATATTTTCCTGTCCCTTTCAAAAGGCTTATAAATAAAAATATAAAAACAAAAAGATTCTGTTGTCAAACTGCTTACCTGACATGTCCATTCAGATGTTTATTGGATGTCCAAATAAACATATTCAAAACTGAGTTCCTTACTTTCTGCCTTCTAAGTTTGATATTTTTGTCATCTTCCACACACCTGTTAATGATAGCTCTTCTTCTAGCCGATCAGGCCAAAATCGTTGCTTTTAATCTTGACTTTCTTTTCATATACTGTATTGAGTTCATTATAAAATCCATAGATTTTACCTTCAAAATACGTCCTAAACGTATCATGTATTCACACTCCTACTGTAACTTTCTGGTCTATGCCTCATTAAGCTCCCACCTGTATGGCTGCATTTGTCTCCTATCTGGTCTTTTTGTTTCTGCCTTTGCCCACTACAATCCGTTTTCAACAGAGAAGCCAAATGATCTGTTAAAACATGTCAGATCATGTTACTCCTTGGCTCAAAACTCACAGATAGCTTCCACCTGAGAGTTAAAAGTGAAATTCTTACTACACATCTAATCCTGTCCCCACCCCCTCCAACACACACACATGTACCTCACCTCCTAATATTCTTCTTTTAACTCACTCCAGTCTGGTTCCACCATCTTCCTTATTGTTTTTCAGACTTTCCAGGGAGAGTCCTGTCTCAGAGCCTTTACATTTGCTGTTCCCTCTTCCAGGACTGATCTACTCTCAGACACCTTCATGGTTCACTCCCCCTCTTCCTTCATGCTTTTACTGAAAAATCACCTTCTCGTCTACTCTAGTCTTATTCCCCCTCCCCGAGAACCACGTCACTTATGGAATTTTATCCTCTTTTCTCCACTTTAATATATAATCTCTTTCTAACAGGTATATATTTACCTGCCTCTTTTCTGCCGGTTTTCTACTACTGGCATGAGAAAGGGAAATTTTGCTTATTTCATTCCATATTGAATTCTCATCATCTAGACCTGTGCCTGCCACATAAGAGACACTCTAAAGAATCATCAAATAAATAAATACATTTTCAACAATTCTTTTTATTAGCCCTGATTCTAAAATTTGCCCAGTATATCTAGCAGAGGAGAATGCAGCATTTGGAGACATTTTTGAAAACGATCTTGTTAATTTTGGTCTGCCTTATCTATGTTTCAGCTCTCTGTAGAGGGACTTCAATGTGCATTAATTCAGGGCTTCCTCTAGGTAGATAACTATTTTAATCCTATTAGGCTATGGGGTCAATTCCTAAGTCTCATTACCTTACTCTATTAGGTTCTATTTCATCTGTTTGGAGTCAGAAAGACTGGAGTCACTTCAATTCCCTTTACCAAATTCCATCCAGAGCATCAGGAAAAGACTCTCCTGTGGTCTTACAAGGTTAGATTACAGTGCTCAACTCCCCTAGGCTGTACAATTTAACTGCATTAGGAATTGTCTTTATTTCTTTTTTTTCCCCTGCTGCTGCTGGGGAGAAATTATGCCTTGGGGTTTTGAAACTGGCTGAGGTAGCCAGAGTCTTCCACCTGCTCCCTCGTGTCCTGCAACTGCTGCATATAACACAGAAATTGTCAGGCCGGTGAACTCTAGCTGTAAAGACCTCCCTGTGTTTGTGATTGGAGCAGGTGAGGACCACAGTTGACTGTCAGAAGAAACAGGACGGAGAGGAGCACGGATGCTATAAAGAGGTATCACTTTGTTAAGTCTTAGAGAACCTGGCAGATGGGCTGGGCTTGAAAGGGGAAGTGGTGCAGGACTGGCTCAGAAGCTGTATTGAGATAAGTGATTCAGAGACTGGATCATGTTAGACTGCATGTTTATCCAGAATTATCTGGGATTACATAGCCAGGGAGTAAAACCTAAACTGTGATCACGAAGAACAGCTGTGGTCATAGCCAGGAAAACAATGCTGAGCTCCAAATATTTTAAGTGAAGGTAGAAATGGAAGAAGGAAAAATCAAACGGGTAATGGTGCATAGAAGAGGTAGAGTAGGCAGTTCGTAACTGAGAATGTTAATCATGAGAGGCTGCTCAGTACCTGCTTTTACAAATACCAGCATTAGATAAGAATATTTGTTCCTTTAGTAATGACAGAAATAAGCAATCCTTTCCCGGAATTAGGTGGGGCAATGTCACTATGTCTGAAGAACCATTACACCAACAGCTGAAGTCTTGTATCTCAGTGGTTGACCTCCAGTGGATACAGAGAGTACAAATCCATAGTGATCTTGGTAGAAAGCTTTCAGAGGAGGCTGCATGACTTCATATAAGGAAAGATGTATCTTCCCTTTCATATCAGGCAGGTTACCAAAATCTCCCATAGTTCTGCCTCCTTAACACTGAATAAATTGATTGACCAAAGTATTTTGCACAAGGAACCCAAGAAGCATTCTATCAAAGGTACCAGAGGTATTGATGGAGTCTAGGGCAGTGGCAAGAACTGCAGGATTGAATTTTCATCCTATGCCTGACCATTAATTGTGTGATCCATGCTTTCAATTTGCCAAAGAACATTTTTGCCCAGTACCAGCACCTTGGTGATCAAGTATAAGAATTTCACAGATCCAATCAGGCTTTTCCTTTGCTAGTTAGGTGGGCTTGACACTTTGAGTCTGTCAGAAATAGCATCCGGGAGCCCAAGGAGAACAGAAGATAACACTCACTGAAGGTAATCTAAGTGCATGTAGCTTATAGGGTAATATAAACAGCATTTAGGTATTGAGTTAATATCACCATAGAAAGAGTCATGGTCAACAGTGCAGGTCTGGTTCAGACTGTTTGTGTCAAAATCCCTTTTAGCCACTACTTGACCTTGGTCTAGTCATTTTTAAACATTTAGCCACTTAGTCCTCTTTATTCGTGTAGACACTACTTGACTGTGGTCAAGTCATTATTGTATATGTACAAGAGGAATCCAAGAATCAAGTATGAATTCAACATTAAAAATGAGAAAATTGGGGACATATTCAGGAGCCAAGGAAGAATATTAGGAGACAGTTAAGGTGTGGTTCAATGATAACTGAGCTAAAAGTATGAGATTAAGGGTTGATGTCTCAATTTTACATGGTGCCAGTTCTATACCACCATCTGCAGCATCGTGGTGCCTGTTCTGTGCACCATCCATGCAAGATGTAGCAGCTTAATGAACCTAAAAGTTGCCATAGAGAAGAGTTAAATATATGCAACCAATAATATGTACTAACATCCGTGGAGCCTTTACATATGTGCCAGGATCTATGCTAAGTTAATTATACCAGTTCTATGATATAAATACTATTATTCTCATTTTATGAATAACTGCTGTTTAAAATTTTAAGTAATTTTCCAAGGCCTACAGCTAGCTTTGCAATAGCCAGGAAAAAACACAAGACAGTCTGACTCAAAAATCCCATGTTCATAGTCACTAGAGCATGCCACAGCACAAAACAAAAGGCAAGTGACAATTGTTAGAAATTTGATCCAAAAAGTCACATGCGTTTTATAATTGAGAGTAGGTGGTTATGACATGAGCTTTGTGTCCCAAAAATCTATAATGTTTTTCCTATAAACCAATCAGAAATAAGGGTGTTATTGCCAGAGAGCTATTAAAAGTAAGCTCATTTCATGTTCTATGTGTCTCATCTATAAATGAATACAGATGCTCATTTTAACAATGACTATCTCTTCTAATATTTTCACAAGTATTTAAGCAGGTGTTATAATATAGAAATAAAATATAACTAGGAAAATAAGAAGCTTAAAGTTAAAAGCTTTGAGTTGAAGGATCAGCCACCCCTCTAGAAGAACAAAAACACAGAAAAGGTATCCTAGAAAAAATAAAACCAAAGTCTCAGGGTCTGAGCTCCAATGGAGGAAAAGACAATTTCAGCTCAAATATCGGCCTTTTGTGGGAGGGAGAAAGGAGAAGAAATGAGAGAAGAAAACTGATTGGCCAGACTGAGCTCCTTGAAAACTTACTATTTCAACTACCAATTCTTCACATGTACCCCAAAACCTAAAATGCAATTATATATATATATATATATATATATATATATATATATATATATATAATAAAATCAAAAAAGAATGCAGACTTTGATGTCAGCCACATTTATTCATACAATATTTCTTTTAAGAGAGTTCCTAGAGGTTGCAGAGGGTCCTAAAGAATTTTATTATGACATGTAAAAGGTTATGCTCATAGAGACAAAACTGGAACATTTCTCCTTGATATACACATTCACTAAATCACACACATAAACACATATTTACAATAATTTTCAATACCAATGTTTTACCAAGAGTACACTATTTGCTTCTTTTTAGCTATAATGTATCATCATTACCCAAATATTTTATCAAACCTTTTTGAAGATGGATAATAGTCAGTGAAATATGATTTTAGATAATCCAGTGAACTTCTAAAAAGAGACACTCACCCTTATCCAGTGAGTCCCTTCAGTATTCCATCAAATGTTTTGTCTTTTTAAAACTGAGGCAAACATAAATTAATTCATGTCCCATACAGCTGTTTGTCAGAACTCTGACTGTCCTGAGGACACAACCCTTGACCTCATTGCCCTATGGTCTTTCCAACATAACCAGCTCTCCTGCATCTGCTCACAAGGTCTCCATTTGGGGAACTTGCCCTTTCCCACGAACTGTCTTTGTTTGTTCTCAACTTTCAACTCTCACTCGTGGATTAAATTCTTGAGTTTGTTGCCAATACCTTCACATTTACATTTCAGGATTAAGCAATTTTCTATGTAACTCCCTTCTGTTCTCTATGTTTCTCCCTTCTAAAATTTATTTTAGTAATTGCTTAATTCATTTTTTTTTCAAACCTGTCTATGCAGGATTTCTTGCCAAAACCCATTCATTTGGTTCTCATAATTGATTTATATTAGACGTATCTTTGATTTCTATCCCAGTTATACTCCTAGCCTTATCACCTAGCTGCATGTTTCCCTTGCCCATTTTCATTCTAGGGAGAGCACCTTATGACCTAATATTAAAGTATATATTACATATACACAGTTCAACTGCCATCAATATATGCATTCCTTCTAAAGGAAATACAATGCATTAACTCTTCTAAATAATTTTATGTATTAACAAGGGATCATATGTCCTGCAACTCAGAGAAACCACTTTCTGCCTCTAGCTATAAAATATCAAGCGTTCATAAACAGCAGCAAGCTATTCCCCTTATGCGCATTTCATTCATTCAACAAACCTCTATGTAACACTAACTATGAGTCTGGTCTTTGGAGAGGCTACTATGTGCCTGGTATGCTGTTGCATTCTTTTTAGCTATAACTTCCTCCTGGTTTAGGAGCGTTTGGCAAGCTGTTGTAAAAGAAGCTAAGAAACAACACAAGCATTGCACAAAGATTCTAATATTTTCCAAAATTGGAATGACTTTTCTCTACAAATATACCATGCTTTCTGAGATTCTCTTCTAATCAGGAATTTTCTTTTGTTCCGAGAACAGGATAGGCTTTATAATGCTAGCAAGATACCTTGTGATTCCTTAATTCAGAGGACTACAGCAATTAATACTAAATATTGAAAATCCTTTAATGCCTATAGGGCTGCCAGATGACAGGCCAAATCATAGGTCATGATTTTTGTTTTAGGTCAAAATGGACAGGGTTGAAGTTAAATCATATATTCTAGAGACAGCTATGTTAGACTCAAATGGTGCTTAGCTCCACCATCTGCTATTTCCATAACTTTCTGTTTTAATTTCCTATTTGCAAATTGGAGAAATAGTAATACTTATCCATAAGTAGGTTTTTACGGGGACTATATGAGTCAGCATATTCACAGTGTTTGGTACAATTCCTGGCACACAGCAAGTGCTCTATGTGTTTGCAGTTATTATTATTAAATAAATAACCTGCTGAAGAGTACATTTCAAAACTCAAATCACTCAGTGACCTCTATTATCAAATGGGAGGTATTTTCTTCAAGACAAAATATAAGCCTGGAGATACGACAAAAACATTTTAAAATTCAGCAAGCCTCTTAAAATTACATGGGTAAAGGAAAAAGAGAATAATAATTTTTCTGATGAAGTATTAAAACAATACTCAAATCAAGTCATTGAATATGGATGTGAAAATAGCCTGTGTTGTTTTTCTGTTTGACAAACAAGACTAGAGGGAGAAAAAAGACAGCCAAAGCTGATCACTGCTCTGTGTACTGAGAAGGAACTCGGAGTTTATTATGCACCTCTCTGCAAATCCCTCAGCAGAATAACAACACTGAGTACTTAGATTCCACATCCTGCGTGTCTAGAAAAAAACAAAGTGGTCTGGGCTGAAGGAAAAGATAGAAGCAGGGATCTTATGGAAGTAAAGATTCAAGCATAAAATAACAAGAAGGGCACTGTTATGAAAACAACTTAATTTGTGCAAGACTCTTCCAGTGTCCTGGAAGTATTAGCAGCCTTTGATGAGAGAGATAACACAAGGAATCATTTATCTCTATTATCTCATTCACCTGGTTTCCTGCATTATAGTTGCTCCTTTGTGTTAATGCATTGATTCCACTAAAATAGTCTTATAAAAATGTGCCTTACCTGTAGGAGATAAGGGCCAATAATGCTAGGTCCCTTTTTAAGTCTAGTTAATGCTGAAAATCCCTCATTTTTTGTGTGTGTGATTACACGACTCCTAAGATGGGTCTCTGCCTTTGACGTACGTTCCCTATCTGCTTATTCTCACTGTCATGTTTCCCTGATTAGTAAAACACAGACGTCTCTACATCAGGAACCTAATTGGTTTAATTTTTTCCTAATGGAAGTATTGTCCCAGAGAGTAAGAGGATGCGAGGGTACCAGTATGAAGGCATAGGTGGACATGGAGGAGGTGTCATGGAAACAGGAATGAGCACTGCAAAGAAGGCAGAGCTTCCTAAAGGAAGCCATTTGGTTGTTTCTTAAAGAGCTAAAAATAGCTTATCATTTGACCCAGCAATCCCATTATTTGGTATATACCCAAAGGAAAATAAATTATTCTACCAAAAAGACACCCACACTCATGTTTATTATAGTACTACTCACAATAGCGGGATAACAGAATCAATGCAGGTGCCTATCAATTGTGTAGTAAATAAAGAAAAGTTGATACATATACCTCATGGACTACTACATAGCCATCAAAAACCAAAATCACATTTTTTTTTTGCAGCAATATGGCTGCAGATGGAGGCCATTATCCTAAGTTAATTAATGCAGAAACAGAAAATCAAATACTGCATGTTCTTACTTGTGAATAGGAGCTAAACGTTGGGTACATATAGACATAAAGATGGAAATAATCCATACTGGGGACGACTAGAGGGAGGAGGAACAGACAGGGCAAAGTTTGAAAAACTATCTTTTGAGTACTATACCGATTACCAGAGTGATGGGTTCAATAGAAGCATTATCACTGCAATGTCTATAGACAAGAAGCTTTTCACAATCATTCTGTCTAAACAACTTATCTTTTAGAGAAGGTCCAAATCTAGCCCACTTTAGATGCATTTCTGTTCTATAAAGAAGAAACACAATTCCAGCCAATTAATTACCACCATCATCACACCAGCAGATGAATGTCTTCCAGCAAAAGCCCTTGGGAAGTTTTAGACAGAGCATAACTTAATTTTTGCAGTACTGTTGTTAAAACTCCCCCGCCATCCTCTTTCACAATATTTAGTATAATGTGATGTTCACAGAGTCAGAGGCTGCTTACATTAAATTTGTGCAATGCATAGAAGATGCCTCCTAAAACTGGCTTGGGTGTCAACCTGTGTGCTGGAGAAATAGATAGTTTTTCTCTATCTGAGTCTAATTTGTGAACTGAGCCAAGTGAAGCTCAGGGCTCTCATCTTTTCAAAGCAAGTATATTAAACTTAGGCCAGAGCAGAGGAAAGAAGTTTTGCCAGACATCTCTATGGCATCATTTTTGGGTCTCTGCTTTACTTGTGGAAATACTCATTCTGAATTATCTAACTGAGCCATTTTTGAAATGTGCATATGGAATTTGGTCTGACAACTGATTCCTCTTTCATGCATATTTCCTAGACTTTTGGACTCAGTGACAACCCGCTTTAAACTTCAGAATCAGGAAAGAGAATATCTTACATGTTATAATCTACGTAAAGAGAGGCACATCAGGTGGCTTTAATAAGTTTTATAAGATGCTGATAGAGTCATATGGCTGAAATGTTTACAAGCAAACTTTTGTCATTCAGAAAACAAACACAACTTCCTCAGTTTGCAAAAAGGCAACTTCGTCTTGTTTCTTCAGTAGCAATCTGAGTTTTTTAGAGAAGTATCTTAATTCTTGCATATAAATGCTTGGATTTATCGTGGCTCCTCCGGACTTCCAAGATCCTTTCATATAGAATAACTTGTTTATGTATCTGACTCCTTCAACAGGCTGTAAACCTCCTCTCGGCTATAAGCTGTAACAGTTTCATTTTCCTATTGTCTGGACCTCTCATGGTGACTGATACATAGTAGGCACTCAAAAATATTCTTCAGTTCACTCTGCCTCTTAAACACAAGACCTAAAGGAAAGGTCAAGGGTGGGGGAAAGCTGACATCCAACAATAATTTTGCACAAATCTTATTCAACCAGGTGAGTGAAGCTGTGATCACTTATATCTGTAATTTCTTCAAGCCAATAGTTGCCTCCCAGGGCACCTCTGGACTAATTAGATTAACTGTTGTGTCAGGGCTATCTAATTGCTTGCACTGAAGAAAGCAAATTGCAGACAGTAGATATCAGTGTAAAATCAAACAGAAAACAGGTGTTTGCTAATTAAAACTGAAATTTTAATGAATGACCCATGCAGTTTTGGTGAATAAGTACCACTCTTGGCATCTGCTGTATAATTAGTTTCTTTCTCTCTCCTTTCTCTCTCTGTCTCTCTCTTGTTAACTCTCTCTGTCTCTCTCTCCCTCTCCCTTTTCTGCCTCTCAGATCCACTCTGTCAACATCATACTTGTAGATAACTGTGAAATGACAAATTTTAAAAATGCAGCCTAGTAATCTTCACTCTTTTCAAAGGAACAAAAACAGATGTTTCTGTCCAAGTAACTGTAAATAAATTAAGAACCTGAAAAGAAGTACCACAAATTTATATTCATATAAATGCATTTATCTAATAGTGTATACATTAAAGACAATAATATATTGATAAAAAAGGTGACAAGACTAAAAAGTATGGGGAAACATCACATTAAAACATTTTAATGCACAAATTGGTCATGGTGCCCTGGGGGAAGCTTATTATGAGTTCTGGTTCATCTACCATTTGAGACTTTATTTTGAGTTAATTGGGCTTCCTGCTGAGATGACCTCAGCTGATGGATGCTGGGTTCTGCTTTCCGATCCATTTGAAAGTGAAAGAGGAAAAGCTAATTTAAAAATATAATAATAAGTCTACGTAATGCGCCTGTTCAGCAGGTTTAACTGTACAGAAACGCTTCACTTTTAGGAAAGCTAAAAGGAGGGAACCAACTTAGAATGACTTAATAGACATGAAAAAAAGGACTTGAAAAAAATGCCAGAGTATTTTGTTGACATAATTATGGAAACACTTTCACACCATTCGTCTTTGTGTGAGTGCCCTAGTAAGTGAATTTCTAGTTGTAGCTATTTTATGCAATTAAATCTGGCTGCCATATCCTGGTTACAGGAACTCTGAGGACTTTGCAAAACTCTTGAGTGCTGTATCAACTAATAAACAATCAAATGTGTTGAAATCTAAGAAAATCATGTGGCTACTGTACAAGACTCCTCACTTCTTCTAAGGTGCTGGATTAGAAGGACACAGGGTAAGCATGTGATAAGCATGTCCTATAGATTGGAGACTGCTGGGCATGCCACCATTTTATTTCAATAATAGAACCCATTTAAGCACAGCTGTGAAAGAGAACATACACCAAGGCCCTTCATCAAATATTTTGGATAATATCTGAGAAACTTTATGTCACACTTGAATTGCTTTTCAGTGAATATATATTCTTTGAAAACTCAGTAGGAATGATGGGGACAGGAGGCAGAGAAACTCTAGGAAGAAAAGGGTAGTTCCCCATGAAAATCCCACCCCCAAGCCAAAAAGCCTGAAACCATGGCCCAAAGTGAGAACTTCTATCCCTGTTTTCCAGTTCGAATGTTGCCTTTTCCTAAACCACCCATGGTGTTGCCCCATCCTGTGCCTATAAAAACCCAGACTCACCTGGTAGATGGGACTATGACTGGATGTCAAAGAGAAGCAGCTTGACTTCAGAGGGACAGCTTGACAGTGTAACTTCAGAGAAGAATACGGCCGGAGATTGCTGGACTTCAGGGGAAGATTACCTACCCTCTCCCACTCCCATCCCCTTTTCAGCTCCCCTTCCCGATGAGAAGCACTTTTATTGGCAATAAAATTCTCCACATTTACCATCCTTCAATTCATTTTTGCAACCTCATTTTTCCTGGGTGTGGGACAAGAGCTTGGGAGCCATCAGTGTAGATACCAAAGGCTGTCACACTGGCCCTTTGCCCTTGCTGGTGGAGGGCAGCCATTCCATGTGACAAGGCAAAGGGACCACTGAGCTGTTAACAGTTAAGCCATTCATGGATGGCAGAGCTAAAGGAGCACTGTAACGTGCCCTCTGGAGCTTCGGGAGTTGCAGGCACCCCTACCTGGATGCTGCTGGGGTCCTGCACAGAGTTTGCTGAAGCAGCTAGCCAGTTCCAATTCTCCTGCACTCCAATTCCTGCCTCATTTGCTCGTGCACTCCCTCCCACAAGGAGTTGAGAGTAGCAGACTGAGTAAAGGAGGCACCCCTGTTGCAAGTCCCACGAGGGGTCAGGGAAATATCCTTTTTCAGAAGTGATTCTCTCTTCCAAAATCAAAAAGATGTAAAGCATATGACACACAGTTACACAGACACACTTTTTAGAAGTGTTATTTTGTGTGTAGGGGGGTGGATGGGTGTGTGTGTGTGTGTGTGTGTGTGTGTGTGTGTGTGTGTGTAGCAACTCTTTATACATACATCCAAAATATCAACTGGCATAACTGACTGTGGGTAAAACTAAACTCACAATGGCCTTTCAGGACAGGATCTCACCTTTCCCTAAGTGTCTTATTGCACTATTTTTGACATTTCCAAAATGAGTGCTTCACATGGCCCCCAAGCTCCAGAGTCAGTGTCAGCCAGTTTGTGACACATACACCTTCTGTCTCTCCTGCCCTGACTGCCACTGGGTTTTCCCTGCTGTTTGCGAGGCTCCTGGCAGGAGGTCTACACTGGCAAAGACACTGACAGTATTCATTGAGAAAGGCCACACTCTGAGATGGTTCCTCCCACACCCCTCCTCCCTCTGACTTCAGTTTTTAGGATGCCAGAAGGAAGCCCAGCTTGAAATAGAATTTGGGGTAATGGTCTTCTATATTTCTGTGACATGTGTTGTCACATAAACCCTGAAGCAAGTTGTTTTGCTTATGCTTGGATTCTCCCACAAACTTTTTTTTTTTTTTTTTTTTTTTTTTAAATTTTTGAAAGAAAGAAATCTCCCAGAATCTTTTAATGAAAAGAATTCAGGCAGCTTCATCCTCAAACCTCTGATTCTGGCAGCTACAACCAAGTCCCTAAAATGGACTAAGGCCCTCACTCCCAAGTGCTTTCTCTTCTACTGCTCTTTCTGACAGACTCCCCCAGTCAAATGCCTTTCACCCTTATGCACTTGTATTTTAATTTTTAAATTACATATAATTACAGACAAAAGATCATTTATGTTATTATTTAAGTGGTACTCTAGCACCAATCCCTCTGGTACCCTTATGAGTACCCTTATGAGTTTTGTGTGTTTTAAGCTACATATCAATAAAGGTTAGAATAAATGCTCCTCTGTGACTTGCTTATTTTATTCCTCACTTTGTTAAATTCATCATTCAATTTCAATGTGTTCGATTATATTATCAAATGATAAATTTGCCTTGCATATCTGAGAAAAATAACTTGCTCATTATGCATTATTCTTCTTAAATATTGCAGAATTTGATTCGCCAACATGTGTTTAAGATGTATTTACCTATATTCATGAGAGCGCTTGGGCTCCAGTTTTCCTGTATTGTACTATGTGTTTTCTTGTTTGGGAATCAGGAACTTCCATGTGTCTCTGTTACTCTTCTGCTCTAAATGAGAATATTTAATGTGATGTCTTTGACCTCTTTAATTGTTGTATTTTAGAGGTGGTGGAAGAGGCTGAACGTAACTTATCTCTTTCAGGTAATAGTTCACCAGGATGTGAGGATCTCATATGTTTTCCTATGGAAAGTTGTGAAAATCAAGTGACTTCTAGATTTCCAGGTATAAACTCAAGTTTGAACCTTGAGTTGTCTTCATGAGAGAGGGTATGAGTGTCTTTCACGTGTGGAGAGAAGAGTGAAAGGCATATTTAGTGACCAAAAGTGTTAACCTGCAAAACCTGCAAACTAATCATTAAATTAATTTCCTGTTCTTTCCAGCTCTGAGCCAGGCCATGCCTTCTGAGCTCCCTAACAAGTAAATAGGACCATGTAGCAAACTTCTAGCAATAAAAGTTGAGAAGAAGGTTATGAATATAATTTCTAAACCTGTATCCCCAAACCCTTTTATGGATAATCCTCTAAGCTCTTTTCTCTTTGGCATGATGCCAACCAACAAGCATGATCACATTTCAGTCATGGTTATGTTACCAAAACACCAGGCATGCCGTCTGGGTTCTGTTGCCTGCTGCACAGAAGTCCAATCACTAAGACAATGAGTGTTGCCAGGGAAGAAGGCTTTTTTGGGTGCTGCAGCCCAGGAGGTGGGAGATCATTCTTAAATCCATCTTCTCACTGGCTAAAATTAGGGGTTTATATCGCAGGAAAGAAATGTAACTATATGAGGGAAAACAGGAATTAGAGAGGGGTATGGAAGAGAAATTGATAAAAACAAATTAGGGAGAGGAAAGGAAGAGGAGTTGGAAAACAGGAATCATGATGTATGAGGGGTCTGACAGATCATTGTCTGGATGCAGTGATTTGGTGAGTTTCAGTTCCTTGATACTATGTGGGATGCCTGAGGGTTGGTTCCCTGAGGAAGGAACTCAGAAAACATAAATGTTTAAGATGAGGAGGATCAATTTCTGTCTATATCCAAAAACCAGGAATTATTGGTTCTATGGGCCACTTGGGCCAAATTCATTTCAAAGATGATAGAATGTATATTCCTAAGTCCGTAGTCCAGGGATGGGTGATCTGCAAATCAGAAACACTTGTTTAACACATCACATAAAATAAAGTGTATCTATAAGAATAGCTCTATTACCTGACTAATATCCTTCAATTTCTTTCTATTCGTCTTCTACAACTTCAGAAGTCTAGAAGGCAAGCTAGATTTTATGACTTTAACCTACATTTCTCTTACTATGTCTTTTATATATCCTTTCTCTTTTGCTACGTTGAATTCTAGATAATTTCTTCCCGTCTATCTCTCACTTCATGTAATATCTCTTTACATATTTCTAACCTGCTAAGGGATACCAAAATACAGTTAGATAGAAGGAATATATGTTACTACCCAATAGTATAGTAGGGAAGTTATAGCTAACAATAATTTGTTGTATATTCCAAAATAACTAGGAGAGAAGAATTATAATGTTCCAATATAAAGAAAAGATAAATGTTTGAGGTGATGAATATTCCAAGTACCCTGATCTGATTATTATACATTGTAGGCATCTATCACAATATCAGAAGTACCTCCGAAATATGCTGAATTATTGTATAACTACAAAGCATTTAAAATAATTATAATGTATTATTTATTTCTAAATGTTTTATTAGATTTAAATTTTTCTTGGTGTTCAATTTTTTCATATATTACTTTATACCTTTAACTTCCTAAAATACATTAGGTCTTCATATTTTGCAGTAAAATTCTGAAAATTATTTAGTGTCTAATTTTACAATCTTTTCTTCCAATGATTCTCCCTTAGCAATGGCCTGCTGATGTGTAAGTGTTGTGATGATGTTACTGAGAAATGGGCTGGCTACCCGATGCACACAGAAGCCAATATGTGCTTCTTGGAATACTGCATGCATATTTGGAACACTATGGCAGTGGTTTTTGAGAAAAGAAAAGCTTTACTGTGAGTCTATTGCCAAAGAGATAGGAGGCAACACTCAAATCCGTCTCCTTGAGCTGGCATGGGAAGGAAGGTTTTATAGGCAGAGAGTAGCAATGAGAGAGAGGAAAATACAAGGAGATGTGATATGATTGGATCGTGCAAAGAGGTGGTGGTGGGTCCTTGGCTCTTAAATCTGAAACAAACAAACAAACAAAAACAAGGCTCTCCATTGCTTCTTAATTTGTTCCCCATTCTGCAATCCACGCATTTAGGTTCCCTATGTGGTTGACTTTTTGTTCTGGCCAGCTCGCTCTACGGTTATGAATTGGGCAAGCTTGGTTCACCTGCATACCTTCAGGCTACTTGACTTGCAACCTGGGGATCCATGGCAACTGAAAAACAGCTCACCATTTTATTACATTCTATCATTGACAAAGCTGAAACAGATTGAACTGGTTCTGCAATTACAATTATTATTATTTTTTCAAGCTCCTTTTCCCTCTGTATCTTTGCTGCCTGAGTTTCTATATCTAGAGTGTCTTCTTTGAAAAGAGAATTTGAATTTGCTTCTGTCTGGTCCGTGAGGACACCATCAACACAAAACCACTTTGGGACGAAGTATTCAATTTAAGATTATTTTATTTTGGTTTTGTGGGAGTAATTGAATTATATGAATTTTATCACCAAAAGTAGGTGCAAGTAGGTTTGTGGTAAGAATTCCTATTAGACACATTTTTTTTTTCTTTTTCTTCCCTTCACCACCTTCCACAAAAATCAAGATTAAGAGCTAACTCTCTGTCTCCCTCTGCAGGAAGGGATTTTGTTGTTTTCACTTAAATTTTTGAAGTGTTTCTTTGTTTTGATTGGTAGGATGGAATGCAGAACATCTTAGCTTTACACAGGGATCTGTAACCCAGTTTTCCTCCTTGTTCATGCCCTGGTTTTGCATCTTACATCTTCCTCGTGCTGTCCATTAAGATCACACCCCAGCCATCTCTATCTGCAAATGCTTCAGAGTGAATATTGGCTTCATAGTGTATTTGGCTTTCTATATTTCCACTTTTTTTCAGAATTTCTGTTCTTGGATGCTTTTCTTTACTTAAGTAACTGTTCATTCATGCATTATAAAATATGCTATTCATATTTATCCAGGCTTTTATATGTTTGCTCCCAAGAAGTTTCTTGTAGACATCTAATTCCTTATGTATTAATAGACTATTTTTTAGGGCCATTTGAAGTTCACAGCAAAATTGAACAGAAGGTACAGAGATTTACAACTTGACCTCAGCGTTCACACATGCGCAAACTTCCTAATGTTTAACATCCCCCACCAAAGTGCTATATCTGCTACAGTAGATCAGCCTACATTGACACATGATTATCACAAGAAATCCAGAGTTTACATTAGGGTTCACTTTTGGTGTTGTATATTTTATGAGTTTGAACAAATGTATAAAGAAATGTATTCACCATTATAATATCATGCAGGATAGTTTCATGGTCCTAAAACTCCTCTGTACTCCACCTATTCATCCCTCCCCAGCCTCCAACCTTTGGCAACTGTTGGTGTCTCCACAGTTTTGCCTTTTTTCGAAATGTCTTATACTCTAAATCATATGGTATGTAACCTATTCTGATTGGCTACTTTCACTTAGTTATATGCAGTTAAGTTTCCTCCACGTCTTTTTATGACCTAATAGCACATTTTTGCTAGTGATGAGTAGTATTCCATTAACCTAATATACCAAATTTTATTTATCCATTCACCTATTGAAAGAGATCTTGCTTGCTTGCTTCCAAGTTTTTGCAGTTTGAATAACATTGCTGTCAACATCCATGGGTAAGTTTTTGTGTGGATATAAGTTTTTAGCTAATTTGGGTAAATACCAATGAGCAAGATTGCTGGATATTACAGTAAGAGGAATTTAAGTTTTGTAAGAAGCTTGAATTATCTTCGAAGTGACTGTACTGTTTTGCATTCCAACCTGTAATGAATGAGAGTTCCTGTTCTCTACACCCTTTCCACCATTCAGTGTTGTTAGTGTTCTCAACATTGGCCATTCTAATAAGTACGTAGTGTAATGCCTTACATTTTCAGAAATGGAATTATCTCTCCCAGTTGTCCTGAATAATAATAAACAGATATTTATGGTGGAGAGGAGGGAGGCTGCCTTAGCAGTAGTGGTTCAGCTTCAACTAAGTCAGCCAAGCTCTATTGCTACCCCCACACAAATTCACGTTTATAGGCTTGTTCTTGGAAACTATGAAGTAGATTAGTAAAATGATGACTCTACCTGGTGTTCCTGTGAGTAAATAATGGAGTGCCCTGAAAGCAGAAAGCACTCAAGAAATGTTGAGCGATGACTGTGATGACGATTGCATCATTGGGCTGAATAAGATGATGATGAAATCTTGTTGGCAAACGTAACGAATGGTGAAAATGCAAATGTTTGTGGATATGGAGTTGGTTCAAGGTTGCTTGTATAGGAGGATATATGGAAAAAATCCACAGGGAGCAGTACCACTTAGCATCATCTTATTCAAGAATTTTCAAACCTAATGGGAGAGATAAAATAATTTAAAATGCACTTTAAGTGTTATTTATTATCTACTTAGCTCCAGAATGTATTTTAGTTGAGACACTCCTAATTTTTTTCTGTTACATGTATATATATATGTGGCCTTGCTAAATGGGTCCAGATATTAGCCTTGGAGCTAGAAGGCCAGTCCAAAAAACAAACTTCTCAATTTTTCTTCTCTCACAGGGGACATTTGCTGCTATTAGCTAATCAGCCCAAAACACAATTTGTCTGCTTCACAAAAGTGGCAGCCTCTCCCTACTCTGACAACGTCCACTTTCAGAAAGTCTCTTCTTATATTCCCAACCTTACTTAGTGAGTGACTATCAAAAAAGATTCAGCCTCATTAAGCTGACATAAAAGATTCTGGTTAGTTTAAGGAAACAGCCCCTTTAAAAGATGCTTCCACATGGGAATCCTGCTGAGCCCTGTCCATCAGAGCCAGATTCTTACTTTCTTTTGTTCATAGACTATGAAGAGGACATACCCACATGTAAGGAGCAGATCTAATCTTAAAAAGTGTGCTCACGAGTTTGCATACTAACAATAAGATTTATCTTCAGGTAGGGAGCTTGCAGGTAGTCTTTTATTTTCCAAGGTAGTTTTGAAAATTAGCAAATTAAATCATAACGTTTACATGGTACCAAAGTACCTAGTTTGAGGCATTGTTCTTTTTCCCTTTATGGATAAGAATATTTTAATAGACAGAAAAGGACAAAACCTGTTATTTCCTGGCTACTGGCAGCATGCCAACTCTTCCATCTAAAGTGATCAAAGACTGTAAACACTACATGATAGAGCAAGAGATCTTTTTAAAATAGTAGTGCTTTATTGAAGCTTTACGAAACAGTAAAATTCTGCAGGCAACACAGGTGAGATTTGGTGTGTACTTGGGTCATTTTTGTCTTTCAGGTTCTAAATTATAGGATCAAAAGGAAGTAACTTCATAAAAATTTCAATCTCCTTTCCCTGAGCACACCAGTATCGTGAGGGGATTTAGCTCACCCAGTGGTGAGACTTTCGCTATGAGCACTTTGTACTCATCATCCAGATGAGAAAGGTCTTTGTTATTACAAAATATGGCCATTTGGAGGTTAAAGTAGCATGTGCATTATGGCCAAAGGCATGGTTTATATAAGCTGCAAGGAGGATATTGTGTAACCAACATTCTCTAATAAGGGGAGATAGATGCAAGCCATGAAAATAATTCATACCACATATGCACTTTTCATATTGTGTTTATGAAACCCAAAATGTTTTAAGTGACTATGCTTGCTCTACAGTCAATTAGCTCAATTTCATACTAAACATGTCATTTCCTTTTACATATTTTTAAATGCCCCAATTCAAGCTTATAAATGTTCTCAAAGCTACTCAGGAAATTTTCCTGGGATGATAAAAGATTAATTTGTAGTAAAAATAGATATAAAAAATATAATACAGTAAAGAGCTTAGAGGTCTCTCCAACTCATAATTTGATAGTTCTTCTCCCTATTCTTCTAGCTAATAAATTTGATACCCTGATTCACTATTTTTCTTAGATCTTATTGCCTATTATTTGTACCAATAGACACATGAAACATACTGTCTTAGTTTAGACTGCTATAACGAGTATACCATAGACTGGATGGCTTGTAAAACAAACATTTTTTTGTCTAACAGTTTGTAGATTGGGAAACACAAGATCAAGATGCAGGCCAATCTGGTGTCTGGTTAGGGCCCTCTTCTTGATTTGCGGGTGTCCATCTTTTCCTTCTATCCCCACATGGTGGAGAGCAAATAGAGAGTAAGCAAAGTTTTCTTATGTCTCTTTATACAAAGGCACACATTTCATTTATTCACAAGGGTTTTACCTTCGCAGCCTAATTAACTACCAAAGGCACCACCTCCAAACATCATCTCATTGGAAATTAGCCTTCGACATACACATTTTTGCATGTGGAACACAAACGTTCAGTCTACAGCACATTTTATGTCCCATTAACATAATTCCAATACTGTACTTACTAAAAGAGCTGAAGTGAATAAGTTGGCTTTTAATTATGTCCTCCAAAGCTCTGAATAGTTCTGGGGAATACAATGTGGTTTTAAATTTCATGTCTTCATTTCCTATGATTCCTAATCAATTCCTGAGGAGCAAGTTTTTGGAATTGTATGTACTTTCCACATTCATATTCTTTCTTCTTCATCTGCAACCTGCATGTAGTTACTATTTTGATCATTTCCTTCTTTTGATCATTTCAATATCTCTACTAGCCCTGTTCAATATGCCTTTATTTCCTACATTTGTCCACAATTTAATATTTTTAAACTATTCCTAATTAATTCCTCTACCTTCTTCCATAGATACTACTCAATTTCCTCTGTTCCCTCAAAATGATAAGATACTTCTTCCCTTTCTATATAGAAACCAGAAAATAAGGCAGCCTGTTTATCGGATTTCTCAATGCCCCTTGCCTTCTCCAAATCCTTGTTTTATCCATTTTATTTAACAAAAGTACATACTGTCAATTCAGATCCCATATTACTTCAAACTGTTTTACTTTCAAAACTTTTGCTCTCTATCTAGAACAAAAATCAATAGCCCATTTCCTCTTATTCTATTGCCTGATGGAGAGAATAAAATATGTTTATTGATACAACTTCAATTAAATACTATGTAAGTCACCCAGGACTACTAGTGCTAATCATCAGTCTAGATGTTTTATTCTTCTCAACTTAATGCACCCGTTGTCCAAGGTGACTCTTTAGTGCTTCTTCACTTTCAAACCCTTTCCCCAACACTTTACTCTTAGCAATTGACTTCAACTTGGTCTCCCTCAATTTTCTTCTCCTTCGCTGCTATTTGAGTCATGAACTTATTCTTTTCTAATTTTTTCCTAAACTTCAGAAAGAATTTCCACACTTTCTTAAGATAAGTGTTTAACTGGTACATTTATCAATTATTCTTTTTATTAAATCTTCAGTTGTAAAATTGTAAACATGACAACCGTTCATTATTTATAAATGTGCTCAAGACTTTTTTTATTTAAATAAATAACGTTCTTGAGTCTCTGTTTCCATCAAGCTAACTTTTCATTTTATATTCCCTTCATTTATAAACTCCCAAACTACCTCAGAAAAATTCTGTGTCATTCTCATACCATCAAGTTTACATGGCTATCTACCCATCCACTCTGCCTTTTCTCCTGCATGAAAAGAAAGGAGTCTATGTTCCTATCTCATGTGACTCTACATTTTCTTTGGCTCCCATACTATCCTACATAAGACAAACAATAGGAAAAATATTACCTCTTTCTGCTGTATTAACATTTTTCCTCTCTACTAAATTATTCTCCAAACGACAACATTATTAAAAAAAATAGCCTGTATTAAGAAAACAATATCCTCCCTTTCCTTACATACCTGTCCAGCTACCATTCAATGTCTTTACTCCTTTACCCAGAGAAATGAGGAAGAATTTTCTAATTCTGTGTCATGATTTGCTTACCACTGACCATTTTCTCAACCTACTGTCATCCGGCTCCTGTCCTTACCACCTTCATGAGTCTGCTCAGGCGGCCAGAACAAAATACCACAGATGAGGTGGCTTAACTAGTAGACATCTATTTATTTACTCGCAGTCCTGAAGGCTGGAGCTTTATGAACATGGTGCTGGCAAATTTGGTTTCTGGTAAAGACTCTCTTCCTAGATGGTAGATGGTCACCTTCTTGCTGTGTCTTCACATGGCCTTCTATGTGTGTGTAGAAAAAGAGAGAGAGACAGAGAGAGAGAGAGAGAGAGAGAGAGAGATCTCTTCCATTTCTTATAAAGACATCAGTTCTATCACATAAGATAACGGTTTGGCTGTGTCATCACCCAAATCTCACCTTGAATTGTAATAATCCCCATGTATCAAGGGCAAGACCAGGTGGAGATAATTGAATCATGGCAGTGGTTTCCTCCACACTGTTCTCTTGGTAGGGAGTGGACTCTTGAGACCTCCTGGTTTTATAAATAGCTTTGGGCAGCTCCCTGCACAAGCTCTCCTGCTTGATGCCATGTAAGATGCAATTTGGTTCCTCCTTTGCCTTCTGCCCTTCTTGTGAGGCCTCCCCAGCCATGTAGAATCGTGAGTCCATTAAACCTCTTTCCTTTATAAATTAGGGAAAGGAAAAGGAAAGGAAATACCTTTCCTTTATGAAGTCTCGGGTATGTCTTTATCAGCAGCATGAGAAAAGTGTAATGCAAGGCCACACCCTTATGACCTCATTTAATCTTAGTTATCTCCATAAAGGCCCTATCTCTAAGTACAGTCACAGTTGGCATTGAAGTTCAATCTGTGAATTTGGGGTGTCATGGTGCACAACTCTGCCCAATACTCTACCTCCCTGAAACAGCTCTTCTAAGCAGCTTCCATTTTTTATATGCTAGTGTTTTTTTTTTTTCTGTCTTTGTCTTATTCCACCTGCTCATGTCACTTAACATAGTTGACTATTCTGTCCATCCTGAAGTACTTTATTATCTTGTATTTCATTTCATTAAGATGTTTTATTTCTTAAGATTCCACCTGTGTCTTTACCTTTATAGTAAATCAGCTTTAATCAAAGTCACTTGTTAATTACTTGGCAAAACTTTTGCATCATTTTCATGCTTGATCTACTTCATCTCTAGATATTTGACGCTCCAGATTGGAGGCTGACAAAGAATGACCTGTGACCCCTAGATAGTGTTCAAGATGGTCTATGAGTGCAAGAAAATATTCATATTTATTTACGCATTATTGAGACACGGTCTTTCTCTGTCACCCAGGCTAGAGTGCAGTGGCATGATCATTGCTCACTGCAGTCTTAAACTCCCAGCCTCAAGTGATCCTCTCACCTCAGCCTCCCAAGTAGCTTGGGCTACAGGGGTGTACCATCACACTTGGTTATTTATTTATTTTTTATTTTTTGTAGCGATGGGGTCTCACTCTGTTGCCCAGGCTGCTGCTGTCAAACTCCTGGCCTCAAGTGATCCTTCATGATGTGAGCCATGATGCCCAATCCAGGAAAAATATTTAAAACTTTAATTTAATGTTTTTATGTTTAAAAATTAGGCATTACAAAAGTTAATTACATGGATTTACGGGCACCCTTATCAGTTTCATTGGTCATGTAAGATTCAGGATTGAACTGAGAGAAGAATGGGAGTGCGTTCATGCAGATGGTTGTCAATGGTGGGTTCCCTTATTGCGTTATTTTCAGTATCTTGAGAAATAGTTTAATAAATATGCTCACCTAAGTGGATTTAAGCAATATATTTAAATTGCATATTAAAATACTGACAATGTTTTACAGTAAGATAACAAGTATTTTGTGCCATGCAGAGTTTGCTTATTTTATGGCAAAGAGCTTCAAACTTTTTTTACAAAACTTTAATTGTAAAAGAAAAAATACTATAAATTTGTGTGTCCTGACACTGAACAGATATTAACAGACATACACACACACACACACACACACACATACACTGAGCAAAAAGAAAATGAAGTTTTCCAAAAAATAAAATTTATTTTATGGAAATAGTATCATTTTTAAAGTGAATTGGAAGAGTTTTCTTAGTTAAATGACTTATTTACTAAAAGAAATGTAAGTGTTTTATATTTAAATCTTTTATATCAGAGGTTTTAAAAATAACTTGGAAACAAAATGTTGTAATATATTTTACAAAACTTCTTAATTAAAAGTTTAGCATGTTTAGAATCATGATTTGCAATTTGAATTGGAAAATATGCATAATGATTTACTAAGTACAACTGATAATTCAGTTTTTAAATATAGGCTCATATATCCTTGTCACTTTACTACTTCATCTATGACAGCCATTTAGACTAAAAATCACTTAACATAATTCTTGTCAAAATCACAGCTGATATTTTCATGGGAAATTACCAAGCTGTTGCTTAAATTCATCTGAGAATTGAAAAGACCCAGAATAGAAAAAAAAATAAAAGTCTTGAAAAAGAACAAAATTGGAAGACTCACTCTTCCTTATCTCAAAATGTACCACAAAGGTCCCATAATCAAGACAGCATAAGGACGGCCATACAGATCAATAGAACAGAATTGGGATTCCAGAAATTAGCTCTTATAATTATGTTCAACTGATTTTCAACAAAGGTGCCAAGATCATTGCATGGGGGAAAGAATGATTTTTTGAATGAAGAGTTCTGGGACAGCTGGATATCCACATGCAAAGAACAAATTTGGACCTCTGCCATTGACATACACAAACATTAACTTAGAAAGAATCATACACTTAAATATAAGAGGAAAACTGTAAAAATCTTAGAAGAAACATGTGGGTAAATCTGTGACATTGGATTAGGTAATTGTTTCTTAAATACAAAACCAAAAGCACAAATGATACATAAAGAATTAATTTCATTAAAATAGAAAACTTTTGGACTACAAATAAGACCATCAGGGAAATACAAGGACAAACCCCAGAATGGGAGAAAGTGTTTGCAAAAATATATCCAATAAAGGATTTGTATCCAAAATATACCAAGAATTATTACAATTCAGTAAACAAAGGCAACTCAATTAAAAATGGGCAAGTAATTTAAATAAATATTTCTGTAAGGAAAACATAGAAATTTCTAGTAAGTACATGAAAAGATGCTCGACATGGTTAGTAATTAGGGAAATTTGGGAATCTCTGCTGATGTTTATATAAAATGGTGTAACCGCTTTGTAAAATGCTATAGCAGTTTCTTCAAAATGTTAAAAATAGAGTTACCATATTATTCAGAAAGTTTCTGCTAGATACACACATACACACATACATATGTATATACACACACACATATATATATATATACACACACACACACACAAACAAAAGAAACACATGTCCATGCAAAAACTTACACATAAGTGTTTATAATAGCATTATTTGTAATCACTAAAAAGTAGACACAGATCGAAAGTCCATAAATTGATTAATTAATAAATAAAACACAGTCTAAGTATCCAATGGGATGTTACTGAACAATAAAAAGGCATGAACTACTGATATCTGCTATAACAAAGATAAACCTTAAAAGCACGTTAAGTGAAGGGTATCAGTCAGCCCACATAGGGTAGGATCTCATTTATAGTAAATGTCTAGAACAGGCAAATCTATAGAGATAAAAGGTAGATCAGTGTTTGCCTAGAGGGTGTGGGTAAAGCAATTGGAATTTTTTTTAAGGAGGACAGAAATATTCTAAAATTAAATTATTGTGGTGTTGGTTGCACAACCCTGCAAATATACTAAATAAGATTGAATTTTTCTTCTTAACATGATTTGTGCAGTTTATGAATCACATCTCAATAAAGTTGTTTAGAAACCAATCTTGAATCAAACTTTAAAATTAGATATTTGAATACATCACATTGTTGTAATTAAGCATTTTCATATTGTAAAAATATGAATATATATTTTCATTAATATAAAAACACAAAATTGAAACAACATAAATACTATAAAATTGAAAGCTAAATGACATTTATTTCATGTTTATGTCACCATTTTTAAAGCTTTATTAAATTGAAAAATTGTATAAGGTACACATTAGGAAATGTGTTCACATTTTGTTTCTGAATTAAAAAGAATTATAGAACAATGTTCAAGATGATTCTTTCTGACTGTCTCACTGTCTCAATTGTTAGAGAAAAACCCATGTTCCTGATTAATGACCCCATATGGAGATAATTCCACTTTACTAACATACCTGCCTTCTTAGCAGACCTTGTCCCTCTGTCTTTCACCAGAAAAGAGAGAATTCTTTTTTGAGACAATTTTAGAAGGCTGGCAGGCATGACTAAGTTTCTTCTGGGTATCTTTTTTGCATTTTATTACCTATGGAGAAAGAGTGAATTCTGGTTTGTTCTCTGCCTCATGACATGAAACTCGGTTAAAAATTTCAAGTTCGAGGCTAGGAGTTCAAGACCAGCCTGGGCAACATATTGAGACCCTGCCTCTAAAACAAACATTTGAAAAATCAATGGGGCATGGTGGCATATGCCTATAGTCCCAGCTGTTTAAGAGGATTGAGTCCCGTAGTTTGAGGCCGAAGACCGTGAGCTACAGTCACACAACCGCACTCCAGCCTGGAGACAGAGCAAGATCCTCTCTTTAAAAAATGGGAGATTAAGTTTATAAAATATTAGGGAGTATGTTGAGGTAAAATACTAGAAAGTATGCTGTGACCATTTATAAAAAATACATTTTCCAATCAGTTTTATCTATTCTAAGACTGTTTTTAACTCTTACACCCATATTTTAATTACTCCAAACACTAGTGGGGAATAAGAGCATCGCATTCCCTCAAAGTCCAGTAGCACACCACAAATGGTTTTTATTTAAGTACAGTAAAAGTATCATCTTTCCAACCAAACTATAGAATAGTCCCTTTGGGGACAGGATTGTCACTGGATAGTGGTAGGATAAGATGGCCATAATTGTTGACAGCAGTATAAAGAGAAGCTGCAGTATGACTAGGTGTGAGTCATACAACCAACCATGCACAAAGAGAAGAGCTATATCCACCTAGGAGGACAGCCGAGGGTTTGAGTTGGGAAGTATGACACTGGGCAATATCTCTGTATCTCTCTGCAACATGTGGGAAACACTTTCCTTAGTAGATATATTTTCTGTGAGATAAAATATATCCGACCTTGGCAGGTTGACTTTCTAGGGAGCAATTTTACATAGGATTGATTAAACATAGCACAAGTGTTCCCTGCATGGCATCTACAGTGACAGACACCCAGTTAAATTTGAGATAGAAGAGGAGAACCTCACAGAAACCCAAAAGTTGTGAATTTCTTGGACACATGACATAGCAGCAATTTGGGAGACACTTGCAGAAATCCTCCGGTAGAGTATGAGTTGGGCATGACTCTGAGGAACTACTAGAGGGAAGGGAAAGAACTATACGAAAAAAATAAGAAGGAACTATTTTCAGGGCTTTTATAGGAACAGAATACAGAATAGTGTCTGTTCCTGCCAACCAGATCTTAAAAACACATAACTCATAGGAATACGGGAAGAGTATTCAGAGGGCTCTTGCCTCAGTAAGAAGGAATTATTAGCCCTAGACAAAATTCTTTTTTGATTCTACCTTATGAAGTTTAAAACCAAGATATAAAAGGATCAAACTACCGTGTCTCAAATAAAAATATGCTAGATTTAATCAATGACAGATTAGACATTTGCAGAAGAAAATATTAGTGAACTTGAAGACATAAGAGTAGAAATGATCACAAGTGATATGCAAAAGGAATTTTAATTCTAAATATGAAACCTAAAAGTATAAACTTTCTAGAAGAAAACAAAGGAACAAATATTTGTGAACTTGGATTAAGCAAACTTTTATTGTTTTAGGTATAACACCAACAGCAAAAGCATGCTGTATAAAAGAAAACCTTGATACATATATGAAGATATATATATATATATATATACACCATATAATGTGTGCATATATACAACATACATATATTAAAATATGTCAAATCATATACTTTATGTATTATTTACTTCTGTCAATTATAACTTCATTAAAGCTGTTTTTAAAAATTGCCATGATGGTGACATTGACAAAAGATTCAGTGCTATTGTGAAGATTAAAGACTAATTGGAATAAGTTCAAAACAGAATGAGGGGAGAGAAACTAAAGACAATGAGTATAGCTGTAAATAGTTAATCAATATCTGATTCTCTACCCTTCTGGGCACAAAGGAAGATTGCGATTTCTTGTTCCTTTGGACTTAGACACAGCCTTGTGGCTTGTTTTGGCCCATAAACTACTGTCAAAGTAACAGGCATCACTAAATGCTGATTCTTGAACTTCAGCCAATTCTTCTTCCTAGATCAAAGTGGAAGCATAAGTTTATATAAAGGTATAATAGATCAAAATAGTTTTGCTGGCTTCATCAACATTTGGAGCTGCATTTTGTTGTTTCCTGGATCTATAGCAAATTTTAGGTGAATTTAAAGTAACTTACTGTTGTTCTAAGCCACTGATATTTGGAAGTTGCTTTTTGCCCCAGCATAACTTGGTTTGTCTTTACTGATATAACTGTACTTTCAGAAAGTTTTGCTATAAAGGTAAGTAGAAAGATGAGGCAATAGCAAGAAGAAGATGTAGAATCAGGGATTTTTTTTTTTTTAAGTTGAGAGTTGCTAAAACATTTTGCATAAAAGTTACTAAGTAAAAGATTGTAACATTTAGTTAGAGCTGTCACTATCCCCTACAGCAGTTATTCGGAAAAAGAAACCCTTTCCTTTAGGAAAATGACCTTCAGCTCCCACTTGCCCCCTAGCCAGGCACTATTGTACAAAAAAAAAAAAAAAAAATTACATGGTTATGCCTGGTGGCCCTATATCCAAGTCATAGGGGAAAAAGTCAGAAAAATCATTCACATTGAAATAGAAGGAGCAATACAGTGCATTGGTACAGTTGCAGAGAGGTTGGCAGATTTATTGGTAAGAGAGTTAATTATTTTATTATATAAATATGTACTGATTGTTTGGCACATTCCAGGAACTATTCCAAGAGCTTGGGGTGCAGAAGTGAATAAGACATAGAAACAGCCTTGCCTTTATAAAGCTTGCTTTGTAGTGGGGTGGAGGGGAGGACAGAGAGGGTCAACACAAAATAAATCAAATCTAATCAAATAGATAAAAATTTTAAAATTAACAAAATAAATACATAAAATAAGAAAACAGAATAACATTTTGTAGTATATTAGAACTTATAAGTACTATGGAAAGAAACAAGAGAAAAATAAGAGATGTGGGGAAGAGGTATGTAATATGGACTTTTTTTCTGGGTATTTCCTCAGTGAAATAAAAAGTGTCAGCAACAGCAGAGGGTAAGACATATTAAAATTTGAGATGGCACAGAAGACATGTAATAGCAGTCTGAGAGTGTGGGCAAGTGACATGATTGGGGAATGTGGTAGAATCGTTGGGCAGCACTGAAGGACCACTTGCTATTCAAAGTAATAAAATTGAAATAAATCTAATCCATATGATACATGTTTTTTTCCAAGCATCTTCAGCTGAATAGGCTCAAACAGTAAATATGTAGATAATGGATTAGATTTGACCTGTATTTGGGGTCAGTTAATTCCTAATAATTCAGGCTCTAAACCTCAGGAGCATTTGACCTCAGCTTTTAAATCTACTTTTTATATTCAATCAATAACTTAGTTATTCAATTATTCATTCATTCCTTCAACTAATATATATTGATCGTCTATATTGTTCATGGCACTATGGCAAATATAAAAATATTTCTTGCCCTCAGAAAATATAACATAATAGAGCTCAGTACAATACCACAGCACAGGAAAACAAAATATAACATGTAATTTTGCTGGATAAACCGTCTATGTACCATGCAGGTTAAGTACGATAATAAGGGAACACATCATAGTAGCACAAAAGAGAGGTGGTGGATTGGGTGTGTGGTAGAAGAAAACTTCCCAAGAAGATATGTTTAATATATATCTTATAGAAATTTAATGGATTAGCTCAAAGGTGGCATTATGGTTAGAGCAAATAGCATGTAAAAGCAATCATGAAGTGGGAGAGGATAATACATTTAGTTGAACTGATATTAATAGTGGAACTTTAAAAGATCAAAGTTTCTGGGTGTTAAGTGGTATCCAGTGAGGAAATGAGAAAGGAGAGACAAGCAGGGATCAAATAATGAAGAAACACACCCCATGTTAAGAATTGGAAAATTCTCAATCTAAGCGCCCATCAACCAGTGCATGGATAAAGAAACTGTCATCTATATACACCATGGACACCATGGAATATTTCTCAGCCATAAAAATGATCGAAATGACGTCTTTTGCAACAACTTGGATGAAGCTGGAGGCCATTAGTCTAGGTGAAGTAACTCCAGAATGGAAAAACAAATATTGTTACCTTCTCACTTATAAGTGGGAGCTAAGCTACAAGGATGCAAAGGCATAAGAATGATGTAATGGATTTTAGGGCCTCAGGGTGGAAGAAAACAGGAACAGGGTGAGGGATAAAAGGCTACATGTTGGGTACAGTGTGCACTGCTTGGGTGATGAGGGCACCAAAATCTCAGAAATTACCACTAAAGAAGTCTACAGCCATGTAACCAAAATTACCTGTACCCCAATAACTATTGAAATTAAAATTCCTATGAAAAGTTTCCTATACTTTCCACAGCGCAACGTAACAAAGTATAACATGTAATAATGCTGAAGAAACTCCTATGAAACATGCACATTAAGCACAGAATTGAACTTTTGGAACTACAGAAATGGTAAGTGCTTGAGGTAATGGATAACCAATTACCCTGATTTGATCGTTACACATTTTACACTTTTATCAAAATATCACATGTACCCCCAAATATGTACAACTATTATGAATCTGTGATTATTAAAAATAATAGATTTAAAGAAAAGGAGGTAAAAATTGCTCTGAGGGGTCTTAAGGAACTGACATAATTACAATTATTCTTTAGAAAGACCATTCCAACAATCTTGTACAAAATGCACTGAGGTCCGGGCATGGTGGCTCACACCTGTAATCCCAGCACTTTGGGAGGCCGAGGCGGTGGATCATGAGGTCGGGAGAGCAAGACCATCCAGGCAAACATGGTGAAACCCAGTCTCTACTAAAAATACAAAAAAATTAGCTGGGCATGGTGGCGCACACCTGTAGTCCCAGCTACTCAGGAGGCTGAGGCAGGAGAATTGCTTGAAGCCAGGGGATAGAGATTGCAGTGAGCCGAGATCGCGCCATTGCACTCCAGCCTGAGTGACAGAGCAAGACTCCATTTCAAAAAAAACAAACAAAAAGATGCATTGGGAAAGACAAGATTGGTGGTGGGAAGACTATTGTATTAGTTCATTTTCATGTTGCTGATAAAGACATACCTGAGACGAGAAAGAAAAAGAGGTTTTAATGGACTTACAGTTTCACGTGGTGCAGAGGACTCAAAATCATGGTGGAAGACAAGAAGCAGCAAGTCACATCTTACCTAGGTGGCGGCAGGCAAAGAGAGAGAGTGCTTGTGTTGGGGAATTCCCACTTATAAAACCATCAGATCTCGTGAGACTTATTCACTATCAAGAGAAAAGCATGGGAAAAACTTGCTATCATGATTCAATTACTTCGCACCGGGTCCCTCCCACATGTGAGGATTCAAGATGAGATTTGGGTGGGGACACAGTCAAACCATGTCGTCTATTAACCTGATAGTCAGTTGGTTTTTCAAGAACTTGCCTTTAAGAACTTGCCTTTTATTTATAGACTAGTTCCTGAATTTCTTGATCTGATCTATAAATTCCATTTTGCTTTGCTCTCTGCAGTTTTACAGCCACCAAATTGGGTGCTTTTTATTATTTTGTTATGTCAATGATGATTTCTTGATTTTAATGTATTCTTTTACCTTTTTCAATTATGCTCCTTATTCTTTATAAGTTTTATTGGATTATTCATCTTTGCAATGTATCCTTGAATTTACTCATAGAATGCCACTTTCAGACGGACCTGGGATTTTCTCTCTTGGAGCTCCACCTTAACTCATGGAATAAGTGAAAAATAGGACCTAAAGAATGACAATAGGAATTAAGTGAAAGTCATATTTCTGTTTAATGGATAATGTTTAAAGGATACCATTATTATAAAGTACTGGTGATATACTGAACATGGAGAATAAATGAGAAAGGGGATAAAGTCTGATTTTGAAAAATCATTTGACTAGTTTAAATATGTAATGGAACTAACATTAAAATATGGACTATAAGAGATGAGAATAAATTTTCAAGAGAAGATAATAGATTGGAATTAAACATCTTTATAAGAGAATGCTTAGTAAACAGTTAAATATACAAGTTAAGCTCAGATTAAATTGGGCTGCAAGATGAAGATACATGTGTCCCATACACTGAAGCCAGCCTGAAGGCCACAAGTTAACATGAAGCCACCCAAGAAATTGGCCACGGGCCAACCCTCAGCAGTAACACAGTTAAGGAGGAGAGGCAGGAAAGAGCTCATGTGAAAGACTGAGAAAAAGAAAATGAAGATGAAGATGGAAAATCAAGTCAGGGTGTTACAGAAGCCACAGTACGAGTGGATAGTCAACACTGGCAAAGCAGCTCTGCCTCCTCCTCCTCAATGCCCCTTACATCAGTCTCCTCTTTTCCATTCTTACTGCTTCTGCCCTTTCTGAAGAGATTATTAGATTGTCATTCTTTGTCTCTCAAATTGTGGTTTCCCAGACCATCCTTCACAGTCATCAGAGTTATCATCTGAATAAATCAGTGCATGCTGTTATTTTTCCTCCCCAAATACTTAAAACCTGGAAACGTGGGCAATCAAGTTCAAGCTCTTTAGCTAGTGTTTAAAGTCTCCCATGCGATTGTCCCAATCAATCCTTCTAACTTAATTGTCCCCAGAATCTCCTTTCACACTTGTGCTCTATTCTCAGTTGATCACTAACATTCCTGGACCAGACAGGTGCTTTCAGTCCTAACTTTGTACATACCCTAGAATTACCCTTATCCTACAATTGATAGACTTGCCAAGATAGTCCTCCACCTATACCAAGATTCCTCCTTCATCCAAGTTTTAATTCATATGTTAACTCCTTATAAAGCCTTCTCAAGGCCTGCTGCTTATAAATTATTACTTGCAATGTGAACATTTTATGTATGTATTTTTACATTTGTTTCCTTTTGTCCACAGGCAGTTTCAGACATACATATTCCTTAAAGTTAGGGATCCTGTCTTTTTTATTTTTTATACGTGGTAGTCTTTACTTCTTTAGGCATGACTTTCCAAATTTTGGATCTTTGCCAGATATATATTAATTGAGTACCTGCTATGGTCCATCCACTGTTCTGGGCATTCGTGGGATATATTCATGAACAAGACAAGAGAGACCTTCTCCTTCACAGAGCCTATATTTTAACAAAGGTGAGCAGAAATTAAACAGTAATCACAATGAATGAGCAAATTCTATGGTTAAAGGGTGCTAAGAGAATATATACATATATATGTATATATATACATATATAAGTATATTTTATATATATATATGTAGAGAGAGTTGATTCTTGAATTTTTGGACCAAATTAAAATACTTAAAAGTTTAAAGTCATTCATCTTATCAGCATCTAAGGGGTCTCATTTTCCAGTTGTTAAATGTAGCATTTTATACATGATATTGAAAGCATAGATGCTAACTGAAATTCTCCTTCTACTAAAGAGAAACTGAGGTCCAGTGAGATGTCATAATTCACTCTTAATGATATATATGCCAGCTGTATACTCTGAATATTTTCCAAATCACTCTATATCATTTCTGATTTAATTCTGTTATACAGGTTGTGTATTCATGGCTAAACAAATGCCAGGACATGAAAGTGCTTAAAAATAATCTAATGAAAATACATTTATGGAGTTTCCACCCAGCACTGTGTTAGGCACTTTACAAACATTATAATTAATGCTCAGAATGACCTTGTGAAGTGGGTGTTCTTATCCCTATGTTAGCAAGAAATTATATCTTAACAAGATTAAGTAGCTCACCTGCAATCACTGTTAGCAAATGACAGAGCTAAATTTCAAGTGCAGGTCTGTCTTAGCACAAAGTCCATGCTCTTAACAATTTTAGATCAGCATAATAGCTGACTCTTGGCTAATGTATGTAATAAAAAGAGTAATATTAATTTTCAAACTGATTCTAGAGAATTTCATTAGCAATAGGTTAAAAAAGAGTTTTTAAAACAAACCTATCAAAATGATTTTTGCTCCACTCTTACACACTTTATCGAGCCAAGCTTTTTGGCCAATTATATTATCCACTTATCCTTTCATGTACTCACAAAATTTTACTGACTACTTACTAGGACCCATCCACTGTTCTAGGCATTCCTGAGATATATTCATGAACAAGACCAGAAAGACCTTCTCCCTCACAGAGCTTATATTTTAACAAAGGTGAGGGAAAAATTAAACAGTAATCACAATGAATGATATATAGTTACATGATTCTTAGTGTTATGGAAATTTTTTAAAAATAAAAAAGTAAGAATTGTGGAATTGGAGAGTGTATTGATGGCAAATTTAAATAGTGGGTTCAGTGGAAGAGTACTCCTGACAAAGAAATAGTAGCCAGTGGAAAGCCTTGAATACATATTGGAGGAACAGCACGACTTGTGTGTTGGGGTGTAGTGAACAAGGGGTGAATTTTAAGAGAGGAGATCTGGGCAGGGCACGGTGGTTCACTCCTGTAATCCCAGCACTTTGGGAGCAAGGTGGATGGATCAACTAAGGTTAGGAGTTTGAGACCAGCATGACCAACATGGCAAAAACCCATCTGTACTAAACATTAAAAAAAAAATTATCCAGGCATGGTGGCACACGCCTATAATCCTAGCTACTCGGGGAGGTTGAGGCAGGAGAATTGCTTGAACCCAGAGACTGAGGTTGCAGTGAGCTGAGATCACGCCATTGCACTCCAACTTGGGCAATAAAAGTGAAACTCAATCTCAAAAAAAAAAGAGAGACAGAGACAGGAAATCTGAGAGATGCCAAGGAAGGGTGTTTGTATCTCTGCTGAACCAGAACACATGCTATATATATGTCCTTATTTCCTGTTTGGTCTTGGTCTACCACCTTGACTTTTGCTTTTGCCCTTTTACAACTTTGGGTCTGGAAATCAATCATGTCATACGGTGATTTTGTTACATATACGTGGAAGCCTCATTTTACTTTAGTGAAGTCCAAGTAAAATGGAAAACCTGCCCCTGTCTGGTGTCAAGACCGGTGCAAAGGAGTGGATTCCTGAGTTCGGATTAGATATTTTAGTCTATTTTCTTAGTCTTTGGCTAGACTTTGTCTTTTCTTTGGGTTGATGTTAACTTTCAGAGGTAAAGTAAAAATCGATTCTCTTTATTCCAGAAGCTGATGTAAAGATCTGAGCCTAACAGATATCTTATTTTCTAAAATTTCTTAACAATTATTATAGAGTTCACTTTAACCCCAATCTGAACACCTGCTAAATACTTGGTAACTGAGTAATTTACAGTAAAATCTTGAAATGTAAGTTCTTAAATTCTAAATTTCAAAGCTCATAAACCCTTAGTCTTGAAAGGAATAAGAAAGCTTATTTTCTGCCCTGAATTTTCCCTCCAATTAAGTGCTGCTTTCTCAAACAGTGAGCATCTCCACTAGATGTTGGGATTTATTTTTTTATTTAAATTGTTCTTTTTGCCCTTAACAAAGAGCATGATGATTTTTCCCTCATGAATAACTGATCATCAGAGAAAGTCTCAAATGCATTCCATTGATTAGCATCTCCAAGTAAAACACAGGTTTTAAATCCTGGCTAGGATTTCCACCTGATTATCTCTTGGAGAAAGAAAACACAAAACACCCAGGGGAGAGATTTTAAGTTTATTTTCTCTTTTTGTACTTTTCATAAAGATTTCTTTCCAAACCAATCAGCAGCCCATTGGCTGGAGCCCAGGGCTGGCTCATTGGAAATTCAAGCTTAAAATGGACAGCAGAAGGCTGTCTTTTGTGCAATATCTCAAGAAAAATAAAACAAATTTGATCATTATGAAGCCTGTGTCACTTCACAACTGTGCTGCACTCCTTGACACCCTTGCCATTTTATGAACAGCGAGAGCTCTTAGCAGTGACTGCCTGCCTTGTCCCAACTTGCAATTCGCATTAGTCACTCTGGGCACCTGCGTAGAGGTCTTCAACGACTCTCCTTTTTTTTTTTTTTTTTTTTCTGAAAATAGAACAAGAAAGCATTCAGTTTTAGCTAACATATACTAGGTCCTCTTTCTGTGTTGAATTCCATGTTTGAAACTTTTTTTTGAAACCAAATATTGAAGACTAGGAGCAGAGGGAATAGCTTCCCAGAGTATGACCAAACATAGAGAAGAATAACTTTTCCCCAGAGGAAAAACTGGAATTAGAAATGAAGGCCGTGAAAATATTGCACCTATTTATGCTGACAAAATATTCAAAGAACCAGCATGAACGTTTGCTCTAATGGAAGAGGAGAAAAAAACTTAATAAAATCCATTTCAACTATCTGATTAAGCTAAAATGTGAGTTGAAGTTGATTGCTTTATTTGGCACCTAAGTATGTGAAATGATTTTTTTTCTCTCTGTTTGCAAATTAGTAGTCGTGGCAGGACGGTGCAGAGCATCTGGCAGGTGAGAATTTTAGCAATTACTTGATTTTACTGGACGAAGTGGTGACTGGAGTGACAGACAAAAAAAAAAGAGGTGTGTGGATTGGGGGTCTAAATACCACCCCAGACACTAGCAGACTAGCTAAGCATTGGCTCACAACATTTAAGTGAAGCAATTCTAAGGCAGGCCTCTTAAGTGAGTGGAAAGATGTTCCTGGAATTTACCAGTATCATTTGTTCACACACTGTTTCTGGTCTTTTATCATTTCTAAAGCATCTAGATATCAAACTTATCATGCTAAACAAAGAAAGTAGTAGGACTTTGAGAAGAAGAACAGGTAGACAAGAGATATGTTTGGGGACAGAAGACCTGACTTTAATACCTCTAAAATCATTCCTTTTACTCTAGGTGGGCATCATATGCTTCCCTTGACTTTGCACTAATAGCAAGAGTCCAACATTTATATGTGATGTGATGGACTGAGCACTGTAACTGCTCCACTAAAAACTTTTCAGCAGTTGCCAATGGTTATTAGAATAACATCTAAATCCCTAACAACACATGACTTTTTTACGGCCCCACCCTCCCATTGTGTCTCAGCTATTCCAGCCATGATGAAATTGATTTCCTTTAAGTGCTTTTTCTCTCTCTTCACTCTATACTTTCACTCTTTTGTTTGTTTTTTGAGAGATAGGATCTTGCTCTGTTGCCCAGGCTGGAGTGTAGTGGTGTGATCCTATGTCACTGCAACCTCAAATTCCTAGATTGAAGAGATTCTCCAGCCTCAGTCTCCCAAGTAGCTAGGACTACAGGCATGCACCACCACATGCTGCTAATTATTTAAACAAATTATTACTGACAGAGACAGGGTCTCCCTATGTTGCCTGGACTGGTCTTGAACTTCTGGGTTCGAGCAATCCACCTTCCTTGGCCTGCCGAAGCCCTGGGATTACAGTCGTGAGCCACGGCATGCAGCACATACTTTTACTCTTTTGTGGTCTCAGACAAGAACAGAAAGAATAGGAATAAAGAAATGCTAACTCACATTCAGGTCTCACTTTGGCTCACACTTACTCCAAGATGTCTTCCCTGATCTTTGCCCAACCCCCAATCATTACCCTTGACTTATCAATCTCAGCTCACTGAACTTAATTACCATTTTCCTTCCTTGTTGTACATTTTGGCCTAGTGCTAGCGCAAGACCTGACTTAATGTCTCACTCATTCACCTCATATTTGTTTAATTGAATTATATTGATGGGAGAACAAGAAACCTTGGTGTTAATACCAACTCTCATATTATAACTTGAGTTAACTTAACCTTTTTGGGCCTTAACATTATAATCTGTAAATGGGAGCTTTGATTATGATCCTTCTAATACAATACTCTGGTTTCTAAAAATATTTTCCCCAAATAAAGTAGCATATCCATAGGAGGGAATTTAGCCATTTCCTCAATTACAATATTCAGAAATGACAGACTGATAGTCAGATTATAGCATTAACACAGAACTGAAAGAGCATATAGATTGATATCTCAAAATAATCATTAAATTTTAACTCATGGTTTTTAGATAGTGCCCACATTACCATAATAATGATCAAGTTCTAATCTTCATAATGATTCTATTCACATTTCATGGTCTTGCTATATAACTTGATCAATCCTCATACAACATACAATTTATTGTATGCTTGAGTTAACTGTAGGAGTACTTTTTTCTCAATTTGAAAGTTGATTTGGTAAATCCTCCTTAGATGACTTCTGAGTTGAACTGGTGGGAAGAAAAATGAGAGGAAGAAAAAATAGACATTTTTATTGTTAAAAGAGAGAATAAATCTGTCCTGGATAGCTCTGCTATTAATATTCTGAACCACATGGTCAAATAAAGTTATGTTTTCTGTACAGGATAAGAAGCTATAGGGTAATAAACAAGACTTTCCGTTGCTTCATTTATCCAGCTGTTTGTGGAAATACTTGACATTTAACAACATGCACTCAGCTGTTCGACAGAAAATGGAATTATCACATCTTTCCAGCAACTGTCCACAAGGCAGATCTCAATCCACACTGCTGCCAGATGTCTTCTTGAGCCTAGAGTAGAATTCCCTGCAGAGAAAATTTCAAATGCAGTGAAAATAAAGGGTGGGGGGACATTTAAAGCAATGGCAAGAAAATAGCTCTTAAATGCAGCAATTTTCTAGGCTATGTCTTATTCTCACTGTGAGAATTTTTTTTAAGTGTGTATTCTGACACCTCAGTCATCTCTCCTATCCCCAGTCTCACAAAAGGAACAATCTGTAGCAAATAAAAGATGATATTATGCCATTGTCATCCTTGCCAAGCTCATGTATTTTCTTCATTGGTAAGAAGGTTAAAAATGTAATATTCTATTGGAAGAAGCACAAAAATGAGATGTGGGGAGCTTATTTAGTGATTCATCCCCCCCCAACTTTTCTCCTTTGCTGGAATCCTATGACTCCTGAACAATGCTATTGCTAAGCAACAGATCAGACATTTCTTTACAAGATGCAAGTGAATCAGAAGATATAACTTGAGCTTATTCAGAGCCCTCATGGTTGCAGTAGCCCTCTGCACATCAGGGTGAGTGGCAGAAATAACTCTTCTCTTGTGCTCTACACTTCCCATGGTGATGGGAGTTGGACACAAGAGGCCAGGATTCCGGCCCCAAAGGTATCCTTTAAAAACGCAAATTTGGCCAGATGCGTTGGTTTATGCCTGAAAACCTAGCACTTTGGGAGGCTAAGATGAGAGGCTTGCTTGAGCTCAAGATTTTCAGGCTGGAGTGACCATGACCACACCACTAATGGAATTATCACATCTTTCCAGAAACTGTCCATAAGGCAGATCATCCCAGTCTGAGAGACAGACTGAGACTTTGTCTCAAAAATATATATATATGTATATATAAATTTGCCTAAGCTATTTAATATATTTAGACCTCAATTCTCCCAACTGTAAAATAAAGTGGATGGGCTAGATTTATATTTCTCACATTTTATGTGCATCAGACTAATCTGAAGGAAATATTCCAATAATTTTTGATTCAATAGATTTTTATAGATTTTATCAAGGCATGTATAGTTTTAAACCATCTCCCCTAGTCATTCTGATGAAAACCAAAGATTGGAATTATTAAATAGTTTGTAGAATCCTTTCTATTCTAACATTCTTTGGGGTTAAATTTTGAACTAAATGAATTCAAAATGGTTCATTGAATGAAAACTGAGTGGACAACTCCTTAGGAGAATCCTGTTGTCACTGAACCAGAAAAGTTTTGCCTATTTCATAACCTCATTTTACATAACTTTCTGATCAAGAGAAGTAATGGCATTATCTAACTTCTCAGGTCCCTGAAGCTACTTTAATTCTTTCTTTTCCATTTCCCATGTACAATTAATACTTGTAATAACAACAATAGCTGAGACTTAAGTAGCATATATATTGTGATAGGAATTTTCCTGTTTTATTTTTATTAAAGAATTTAGTCTTTATAACAACTCTATACAATAAGAATAATGATTAGCCGTTTTACAAATGAGGGAAATTTGGCACAGAAAACTTAAATAATTTACTCAAGCTCCTACACATAATGGCAAACCCAGGCAGTATTGCAGCAATGTTCATACTTACCACTACGCTGTTCTGAATCTAGTTTATTGGTGCAGTTTTGCTATTTGCATAATTTATAGTGTCCTCCTGATTTATTTTTTTCTTTTAATTACTACTACCAAATCCCTGATTTATGTTGATGCCAATTCACCATAAATAAGTTCAGAATTTACTGAGCACCTTAAAATGTGAGTAGAATTGTGCTACAGCAGACAATGATAAAGGTCTCTGCTTTTAAGGAACTGCAATCTTTTTTAATAAACTTGTTGGTTTTCTTACTTTTGATCTGTCTGACACCATTTCTACAAGTGGCTTTGAGTACAAATTTGCCAACCAATTTCCAAATGCTTCACATTACACTTTCAGTTTCAGTGATTAAAAATATTTTATCCTCTACTTCCATTACTACTAAAGGTACAACTGCTGGTAGTCTTTTGGTTGAGCTAGCATACAAAGCAGTCAAGATATTACATAAAACTGTTACCGCTACGTAAATATTCTAAATCAATCTTTTCCCAAGTCTTTGAAAATCCTATTAGAATTCACATTTGCTAGGAAATCCTAATTCAAATTAAGTAAAACTGATTTCCAAAGCATTTCTAACTCCCGAAAGAATAGTTTGCAATTGTGATTGTGGATATGTGTCTGAATACATCTGTGGAACACTCACACATAGATGATATTCAGAATTTTATATAAGAGAACTACTACTAATTCTGGTCTTAGCAAGTGAATCTGATATCATAAAAGCACTTGTGTCAAAATTTAATTTTCAAAATGTTAGAAACATAATTCTTATATAAATAGTGATCATTTGTCAAACTTTAATTTATTAGTGAGGGAACCAGTGATTTGAGAAAAGTGATTCAAGAAATATTTGAAGAAAAAGATTTTATATAATCAATGAAATAAAAAAGAATACTAATGTAAGATTCTTCTATTCAATTTAAAACATAGATTGTAGATTGGATTGGGCACAGTGGCTCACACCTGTAATCCCAGCACTTTGGGAGGCCAAGGAGAGTGCATCACTTGAGGTCTGGAGCTCAAGACCAGCCTGGCCAACATAGTGAAACCTTGTTTCTACTAAAAATATAAAAATTAGCCGGGTGTGGTGGTGGATGCCTGTAATCCCTCCTACTCAGGAGGTTAAGGCAGGATAATTGCTTGAACCTGGGAGTCAGAGGTTGCAGTGAGCCAAGATCCCACCACTGCACTCCAGTCTGGGTAAAATAGAGAGACTCCATCGCAAAACAAAATTAAAAAGTCAACCAAAGAAAAGTAGATTGATTCATATCTTAAATTGCAATAAAGTCACAAACTTTAAGTTATCTTTCCTCGTTGCAAGAAATAAAGTCATCCTGAATTACTGTTGTTCTAAAAGTTAACCTCTAGCTGTATGAAAATGTAAAGTATCTTGGGCATAATCAATAGTAAATATTATTTTAAACACAGACCCCAAAATAGTCAGTTGACCCATAGGTAAAATGATGTACAATGCTTCAGCATGGTATTAAACTTTTACACAATCAAACTTTTGCTTTATTTTCAATTAATGCATAATTTGAATATATTTTTATTTCATAGAATCCATTACGCATTCAGAAATTTAACTCATTTTGGTGGATTATAGTCATTTGTAGTGGCAAACAGCATTACAGGATAGATCTTTCCCCAGAAAAAGTTATTATAGTTCACAAGTGGTTGTATTAGTACAGGTTAAAGTCCATGAGACCATGAAGAAAGCTACTGTAATAGTCTATGCAGTACATGCTAGACCAGAGAGTGTCAGCTGCTGGTCTAGTATTTATTGTCTGGTCCATGGAAAAATGCTTAATTTCTTGATCGCTTAAGTCCACCATAAATGCTTATACAGGGAAAGACAGTGACTGGTACATAGCAGTTGGTGCATAAATATTCATTGAGTAAATATGTCTAGGTATAACTCTTAGATAAATAACTGATTTCAACACTGTCTGCTATCATCTGAATGTTTGCATCTCCTAAAAGTTCATATGCTAAAACTGAATCACCAAGATGATAGTATTAGGTGGTAGGCCTGTGGGGAGGTGACAAATAGGCAGGCCTTTGGGAAAGTTCTGTCCTCATGAATGAAATGAGTGTCCTTATGAAAGAGGTCCCATAGAGCTGCCTTGTTTCTGCCACTATGTGAAGACAGAGCAAGAAGGCAGCCATCCATGAGGAATCTGTTCCTCATCAGACACCAGATATGTCAGGGGCTTGATTTTGGACATCCTTGCCTACAGAACCGTGATAAATAAATTTGCTTGCTGTTTATATCCACCCAGTTTAGGATATTTTTGTTATAGAAGCCCAGATGGACTAACACACTACTTGATAGTAAAATTAAATAAATAGAAGATTGATTGGATGACCAATTCTTTTCAAAATATTCCAAGGCTTGAGACTACTTTTTCTTACTGATTATATTCTGTCATTACCATATCTACTATTATCTTAACCCCAAATGAAATGTGCTATTTTTTTTTTTTTTTTGCCATTTATTTGTCATCCTTGTATTTGGCATTCCTTCTGCATGGAATGTTCTTCCCTCAGTTACTTACATGGCTTACTCACTCCTTTCAGGTTTCTGTTTATGAGGCATCCATAGGTCCTTCTTGTGACCACCTTCTCTAAGAAAACAATTTTACCCTAGGTTCTCTTTCTTCTGCTTTACTTCTTTCCATAACTACAGATATTAACATCAGTATTTATTTACTTATTTATTTTTAATATACTTTCTGTCTTAGAGCATTTTGTGTTCACAGCAAAATTACACATTAACTACAGAGTTCCCCTAAACATCCTGCTTCCTCCACCACACACATAGACTTTCCCACTATCAACATCCACCATCAGAAATGGTACATTTGTTAAAAGTCAATGAACCTACATTAACACATCAATATTATCATCCAGAGTCTGTAGCTTCCCTTAGGTTTCACTGTTGCTGTTGTGCTACGGGTGTTGGCAAATGTAAAACAGTACATCTTTACCATTATAGTATCATACAGAATAGTTTTACTGCCTGAAAATTCCTCTGTGTTCTGCCTAGTCATCGCTCCCTGCATCTCCAGAAACCACTAATTTTTTTATTGTCATGGTAGTCAAAAGAAACCTCCAGAATTCTTATCAGATACTCTGAAAGAATGGTAAATCTCTAGAGTAGAGAAACTGTATTGCATTCAAGCCTTTAAATTCCAAACAACTAATTAAAATGCTTCTATCATAGAAGAGTTATGAGACTTGCTGATTGATTGGTTGATTGCTTGATTTTAGGAAGCAGAAAAAGAGAAGAATCTGGTACTCAGTGCCAGAGAAAATCGGTGTTAATTACTTTAGCAGCAATTATTTATTTTCTTATTGTATAGTGTTTTGTTTAACTTACCCAACTCTTGTTGGTTTTGAATAGGATGGGACTAAATCCATATGATGACTGATAGGCTATGTGTTCAGAGGATTCCAATGGAAATTTGCTCTAATGTCAGGAAATGACTTAAAAGTCTGATCTGTACGATCTGTACACACCTGCAGAGTCAAGCGTGTCTGAGTTGCTCCTCCTAATGTTTCCAGGAAACTAACTACCATGCCAAGTACATGACTTGTTGCCTGGCAACCTCAGGACCCAGTTTTCACTACATTTTGTAAGCACTTCTCTGTTGCAGGTTTATGTTATTTTGGGAACTCACCTCCGACCACTATGACTTGGTGTCCACAAACAAAGCGAAGTCAAAGATGGAGAAAATTTTCTATAAAATATGTAAAATAATCCCATTGCTTTAATGACTTCAAACTTTTCTAAAAAAAAATCCTCAGATTTTGATGCACTTTAGCATAATCGAGGTCATGCTTATTTAATTAGCATGCAGAATCCACTTCTTTTGTAGGTTGAACTAGAGTAATAATTTTTAAGTTATGATTCAGAGACAACAGCATATTGTAGGAATTAAAAACTTGCCTCTTTCAATAGTAGGGCCACTTGACCCTCAACTTCATGATAAATCTAATTGTCACTATCAATTTCACGATACATACATGAACAAGCACTATGTTAGGATCTTCACATAAAATAATAGATTTAATCATCACAAAGATTATATGAGGTGGGGCAATTTTTTTTGTTGTTGCACATGTGATACAAATCAGTCTGTACAGAAATATTAAGTTCAGTTTTCCCTTATCCATGATTTTGCTTTTCATGGGTTTGCCTTTCATGGTTTCATTTACTTACTTTCAACCACAGTTTGGAAATATTCATTGGAAATTTTCAAAAATAAACAATTCATAAGTTTAAATTGTGAGCCGTTGTGAGTAGTGTGATGATATCCTGCTTTGTTCCGTTCCATCTTGTCTGGGATGTAAATCATTCCTTTGTCCAGTGTGTATTAAGTGCTTAATTAAGATGGAAAATGTATTAAATTTGTGAGTGGAAGACATGAACAGAAACAAGTTACAATCTGTGGTTTCAGGCACCTGCTGAAGGTCGTAGAATGTATCGCCAGTGAATAAAGGGCAATACTTTAAAGAAATTTCATAAAGTCATGATTAATGGTTATGCTAGGATTTCAACTCAAGCAGTTTGACTCTAGTTTTTGTTTTCTTAAGGCTCCAGAGCCAATTCTGACCTCAACAGGAATGTAAGAAATTGTAAGCTAACACATCAGTGGCTTCAATGAATTTATTTGTTTCTGGGCAAGCTCTAAACTTATGGCCTTACTCAGACAATTAGATCTTGCATTATTCCTGAGGTCTAACTCCCGTCACCTAGGCACATTCTATTTACCAAATCCTGACCTTTCTCAGTAAGAAGGATGCATTTCTGCCCAGTAACCTCACTACATAGGAAAGAAGCATTGCTTTTGAAGGTTGGTTTTCTCATTCACTCAGTTTACTGGTTTGTCAACTATTGTTTGCCAGCAATACACTTTGTGCTAAGGATACAACAGATAATAATTCCAAGAGGCATGATTCTCAAAAATTGAAACACGATCTTTGGTTCCATAGTGATTTTGTGATTTAATCTTGTTTCCCCATTGATAAAATCACGACAGTAACAGAGCTGCTCACTAATGGGTTGTTAATGAGGTTTAAATGAGATAATGCAGGCAAAGTACATAATGCCTGGCAAAGGGTAATTACTTAGCAGAAAAATACATGGTTTCAGGCATTAGTAGTGCAAGGTTTGATCGGAGCCAAAAGCTCACAGAATATCACACTCCTCCAAGTTAAAGGGAGTTAAAAATATGCACAAATGTTAAGATAAATAGTTTGAGGACATCCGAAAGGAGGGACACAGAGTGGACACCACAAGTAACAGCAGGGAGATGAACAAGTATTTATTGAGTGCCCACTATGTGCTGGGCATTGCTGTAGGTGAGAGGAATGCAACAGTGGCCAAAAAATGTTCCAGCTCGCATAAAAATTATATTGTAATAGGAGAAACAGATATAGACAAATATATGTTATGTATTAAAATATGTATGCTATTTAAAATTAGAAAAGTGCTATGAAGCTATTTGAACCAAAATTAGACCTACAAGAGGGAGCAGGCAATGCAGATAGATAGGGGTGAGGAAAGACCAGTTTTATAAGTAAGGAGAAGAGAAACGCACGTGCTTTGAATCAGAAGCATGTGACAAGGAAGCTAATATGTTTGAAGAGAGTGAGTTGGTAAGAGATTGGCAGAAGACGTCGCTAGAAAGATGGCAGTGGCATTGATCATGTAGAAGTGAGTAAGCCACATAAGAATTTGGGTGAGGTGTATGAGGAATGCAGGACAAATTGTTGACATAGTTATGTTATTTAATACGGTCTATAAATTAGCTCATTTAAGTATTATCAAAGACTCATTTATTATCATAGAATCACAATTATTAAAGATGGAAAGGACATTCACATTATCTATTATGGCCATAAATCTTATACTTGATTCTTTCATACAATGTCAGAATAACAGCATCCACAGTAATGACTTAAGGGTTTAGTGAGTGCTTACATTGTGCAAACGATGTTATACACTTTTTTCATTTTAGTATCAGAAATAGATGATAAAAATAAGTCTCACAGAATTAAACTGGCATCACTTCCAGAGAATCATCCAGTTCTGTTTGAATAATGCCAAAGAGAGGAAACTTACTATGTTAGGTCAGGGTTAACTATGAGCATGTGAAATTTCTCTTTGTGATGATATGAGTCATTTTGCTTTCTGTCTTTCCTATCTACCCCTCCTTTATTTTGTTTTGTGAACTTCTTGTGTGTGTGTGTGTGTGTGTGTGCATTTTCTTCCCCAAATAGGTGTGACTGGCATGGCCAGTAGGGTAGTTTGAGTAGGAAGAAGACTTCCACAATGAAATTAAGGAGACTGACAGTATCATAAAAGTCCTCGTAAGGCCAATTTTAAATGTTCCAAGGTTAAATGTCAATTGCTGTGTCATAAGTTCAGAAACTTCAGGACATGCATTGTTCAATCAGAGGCAGACTCACATTAAACAAGGTCACAGGTACTGAAGTACAAGATCAGTAAATCCTTTTATTTTTGCGCAATAAGAATTATGAATGCTAAGGAGACTAGAAATTTGAGTTCTTCATCCAATGTGTTATTGTCCTATGAGTATACAAAATATAAACCTAGTGTATAATGAGGAGATTACATGAAACCTGAACAAAATAGTTAGGTCATTTAAATTTCTACTGATACCAAGTTAAGACTCTTGATATCAATAATACAGCTAGGATGATGAGTCCTTAGGCTGACCAGCCCACCAGCCAGTGCTCAGATGAGCACTGTGAATGTTTCCCAAGTGTTTCTTCAGTATTCATGGTTTTATGGTTGAATTACCTTCCTTATTTTTTTAAATGTAGCACAACAATAAACAGAGATCCCATATGGACCATTTCTTACATGGCAATGCGGTAAAGATAACACAGTCTAGCAAGAGTAATTAAAAAACAGTTCTAGCCTTTACTTGTAGCTTTCAGTGAACATTAATGAGGATCCAATTCTTAACCCACAGCAGGAATGCACAAATGGAATTCCTCTTCAACTGCACTTCAGTTCTGTCACAGACTGCAGGTGCCTTGAGCCTCCCATTTTGTAATTACTTTGCAATCTCTCCATGACACACCCCAAGACATCCTGCTTGTAAGGATTTTGTGCTTTCTTTCTTTGCTAGCCTTCCCGACTCCCTGAGAGTGGCTGTTTACATTTATAGTTCTACTCATCAGCTGTGCCAAGTTGCTGTTAGAGATTTGGAAGGACTGACAGCTACCATGTCTGTCTCCCTCTATCTGCAACAGTAAAGTTTATAGAGCGTCTTGGGAATGCATTTCTTGTCACACTCAGACTGATTTTCTCATGAGAAATTCTAATAGAGAATCCTCAAGGATGCTTTCTGATCAATAAAATTCTCTATCTTGTGATATCAATATATAGTATCACAATAAGATACCTGAGGATCAGGCCAAGGTCTCTTCAAGGTGATCTTGTTCATCTCTTCTCTGAACCATTATCAAGAGATAAAGTAACCCAACTATCTAAGGAAAATATTATTTTCTTCATGTTTAAGTTCTTGAGTGACATTTTACAGTAGCCCCTGGACCTTAGTACTTCGTGATTATCCAGAGTTGGTTAATATTTTCACAACATTCATGTCCTTTTCTTGCTCAGGGTCCACCTTAGTTGTATCTCCATTAAAGCAGCAAAGAGAGTAACTTTAATTCATAATTGCCCGAAATCTTTCTTGAAAGGACTGATGTAGCCTGTAAGTGAGTTTTATAACCTTTTCTTTTATTTACATCCTGACTAGTCATCTGCCAGCATGCTTTCGGCAAAATGGGAATCATACCATTTTGCGTATCATACAACTGAATATTGAGAGACCACATTCACCCTATAGGCAATGATTCACTTACTGGAACTATTTTCATAGAAAATACTTAAAGTATCAAGATTTTTGTACAAATGATGTCAAGGAGTGGCATTTAAGATTATGGAAAACCTGTGATTTGACCTCACCGGTGAGGACTTCTGTATTTCTGAGCTCTCTTCTCACGCAGTTCGTATTTGATGTCACATTATTTAAGTCTTCAAACTACTTTTTATGATATCAATATCAAACAGCTTTGACCAATATGTCTTAGAACACATTTGCTGTTGTTTTTCTCTCCTTTCTTATTTCTGACCTTGGACTCCAACTTCTTTTAAACACCTGCTGTTGCTAAATGGTACTTAATGCAAAGCACTATTTTTCCAGCTTTGTATTTTTATCTCCTACTTCAGTGATGTATCAAATGTTTACATTGCCTTTCTATCACCTTTTGTGTATATGGACCTAGCTTAGCCCCCAGAAACTTTGGGCTCTGTGTAAAACTCTATGGTCAAGCACCCACCAAATTATGCCTAGTAACACCAGGTGGATATAGAAGGAAATTTTAATGAAAAGTACATTTTGTTTACGTAAATAAGAGCATTTTTATCATATAAATTGTTTACACAATTGGACATTTAGCCCACTCATAACTAAGGAAAAAAGGGATTATTGTTTGTGGCCCACAGAATGAAATAAAAATCATGCCTATTACATTTAGCTCCCAAAGTTCTTTCATCTATCCTTGAACTGGTTGTAATTCCAGTGGAATTCAGAATTTGTAGGGTCATCAGACATCATCTTCATAACTGATAACCTCAGAATTTGTAGAGTCATCAGACATCATCTTCATAACTGATTAAATTCTTTGCTTATGTATAAAGTTCCACTTAAAAATTCCCAACAAACAAATGTCTATTTTTTTCTAGACACTTATGCAGCTTTGATCTCTGAAGAGCCAGTTTTATACTCAGGAAAATTATAATCATGTTAATATAGATATTAATTTAAGATAATGATTGCTGGAGAAGCAATGGTTTTCTTCTCACATAATTCCCACTTATCTAATATACATTATTCTCATTGTGCAATGTAGGCATCAGAGGGACTGGAGAGAAATTTCAGAAGTCTGGTCATGAAATATGAGTCTTAGGAAAGGTAAGATAGCATTCATTATTTAAAACCAGTAGCCTTAGACAATACCCCAAACTGCCTTTTACATAGGTAGCTGAAAATATCAGTTCATATGAGTAATCAATATTTTTGCCATTAGCCCTAATTGTGCTCCAAATGGGCCTGTCAGTTCTAAGCCCTGAATTACTATCCTAACATCACGGAATTCTTTGGCAAACTAGAAATAACCAGATATGGTTATTATTTTCCCAAATAAAAGGGTTTTCAATAGTGGAGTAATGGTTTCCAGTTAGAAAGATAGAGTACAACTGTCAAAGACAGAGTATGACAATGTCATGATAACTGAGATGCTTCTATATACATACACACACACATGCACGTGCACACACACGCAATTTCCCCATAGTTAAAAAATATTATGTCAAAGCCAGCTTCGGCATTACAAAAGTTCAATTTGAAGCATACAGGGAAAGGGGAGAAGCTGCTTTAACAATATGAGCCTGCTCCCTCAGGGAAATGGGGCCGTGGTTAAGGCTTTGACTTCTTTCTCTTCCTTGGGAAAGTGCCTGTTCCCTGACTTCTAAACGGCTGGATGAATCCTGGGTTATAGGTACGGAGGCCCATGATCCAGCTGTTGTATGGTCTCTGGGCTGTCTTGCAGAGAAATTATGACCTACAACATCAGAGGAATGATGTGAGCTCAACTCAAGATTTGCATAAACTGAGCATTAGCAAGTTCTAATATTTAAAGTGGGATAACTAAGTAAAAACTCTGTCCAAGCTGTCTGACAACCTTATGAATATGCAGATAGGAAACCAAAGACTGACTTCCAGTTGTCTGTAGTAAATACATCCACAGAAATGTGCAGCCAAAGCGGAGGATTTAAGTCCATACAGCGTTTTCTTCTAAGTACAATACTTAGAGGCAAGTTTTATTATAATGCACTGAATCTATTGAGCATTCAAATCAGCTGATAGCATTTTTAAATCACAGTTATTTTGGCATTTCTTATTGAAAGCAATAGAAGAGCACCCAGAAGTAATAAATTTGTTTGTGAAAAACAGCCTCGCTCATGGTGGTTGTACATTGTTGTAGCTAGGACAAAATTATGCAATAAATTTACAGATGTATTGCCTTTATTGTCAGCAATGGCCAGCATTTTCCTGTTTATTTTAAGCATGTTTAGACCTAGAATTGCTTATGTTTTAATCATCACTGTATGGGCATATACTTTAACCAAACTCTTTCTACTACAAGACCAGGCTCAGGCTATTTTAATGGATGACATGCCTTCACAAACCTTGGATTTGCAGCAGGTACTTAGTTCAAAAATATTTGGACAAATTCCAAGAAATCATTAGTTTTAAATGCATAATTCTGTGTGAATATCTCTCACTATTTCTCTCTACTCCCTAAGTGTATGTGGTGAACTGGAGGAAAGAGGTGTCTCAGTTACTCCTGACAAAGTAGACTGGACATTTATTTAAAATATACATTTTTTATTTATTAGGGGTGGATGGGAAGCTAATTCTATGGTGCCCTTAGTCTCGAGTTTAATAAGTTTGTCTGTCACATCTGTAATTATCTTTCTGTTCAAGAGGAATTTAATTCCCTATCTTTTCACTCAGTGCTGGGATAGCTAAGCAATTATACTTTATTTGTTCTGCAATGTGAGTAAACCATGTGGAATTTTCCTTCCTCTACATTTAAAACATGAAACAAATGTGAAGATTTAATATGAAATAAAAGAAGAAATCTGTTTCTAAGCAAATAAAACAAGAATAGAGTTTTCACATATTTTTAGTCACAAGAAAAAGTGAGTACTTGGGCAGTTTAGCACTGTGTTTAATACAAGAGAAAAAGAAAATAAAAAATAAAGAGAACAGATGCCTGAATTCACAGGAGCCCTTGTGGCTAGCATAGTTGAGGCCAGCCCTATTTTATAGTGATTTAATTCCTGAAGTGAGGACACTATAGAATATAGCCAGGGGACAGGGTTTATAAGACAGACTGGAATCATTTCCTTGTTGGACATTTAAAAGTTCTCTCCTCCTACTCCTCAACTTTCATCTCTGTTTCTTTTTCCTCACCGGGATGCAGCAACATTGGTAACAACTCAAGCAAGTGACAGAATGGTAGCTCAGTGTGAGCAAAAAATAAGTGGGAGTCCAGAGGGGAAGCCATTTCCCTAACTGGGTACTCCAGTCTTCCATTACTGGCTTGAGAAATAATCTGTGATTGCATCTCCAAGGCTACAGAAGTCACAAACTGTGCTTAGTACGAGGTTCTGCTGCCTGGTAATCAGCCATATCTCAGCCAACGATGATTAACCTGGATTATCACACCTCTTCATCAAGAACTGTGCTCCTATCCTTACCTCTCTCTACTCAACTCCCAACCTAAACCATCTCTATGTCTCCATCTTCATTGGTGGTTTTATTACCCCATCCTGCCACCTGAGATGGAAACCTTACGAATTTTCCTTTGTGTCCACCTCTTGCTCACGCCACCCTACCTGCGTATTTCATATCCAATTGATTCTGCTTCCTAAACATTCTTGAATATGTTTCATTTCTCTATGTTGCCCCGTCTTTCCTTCTAAACCTCCATACACAATTTTTTCTCCCCTTGGAGCCCCCACTTCATCCCTGTACCCTATGCCTGCTACACACCTCCACACACAAGCTCCTCACATGCTGTCACATTCAGGCAACGCTTCTCTTCCTTCAGACCCAAGTTTAAGATAACACTTGCTCCAGGAAGTGCAGCGGTTAAGTCAGGAGCTAGACTAACTGACCCCACAGTTTGCACCTTCATTTATTAGCTATGTGTCCTATAACACAGTTTTGACCTCTCTTTGCCTTAATTTCCTAATGTTTAAAATGAGGATAATAAGAAAAGCAACATTAATGAATTGTTATGAATGTTAATGAGCCTGTCCCTTCCTACTCAATAGGTGGTCCCCAGACCAGTACCAGTGGTACCAGCTGGAAGCTTATGGAAATGCAGAATGATCCTGTATAGCAAATACAGGATCCACCCCTGTATTTGCTGTACCAGAGTCTGTATTTAAACAAGATTCTCAGGTGATACATACACATGTTAAAGTTAAAAGAGGAGTAAACTAATGAATGTGAGGATTTTAGTGCAAAGCCTGGTATAATTTAATATAAGTGATTATCATTATCATTTTAATTTTCGTTATTTTTATCCCTAGCTCCTCACTTATCCTGTGTTTCCTAACCTATCCTATCCTATGTTTTTTTTTTTTTTTTTTTTTTTTTGAGTCAAACTCTTGCTCTATTGCCCAGGCTGAAGTGCAGTTGCGCGATCTCGGCTCACTGCAACCTCCACCTCTCAGTCTCAAGTGACTCTCCGGCCTCAACCTCCCAACTAGTTGAGACTATAGGTGCCTAACTGATTTTTGTATTTTTAGTAGAGAGGGAGTTTCGCCATGTTGTCCAGGCTTGTCTCGATCTCCTGACCTCAAGTGATCTGTCTGCCTTGGCCCATCAAAGTGATGGGATTAGAGGAGTAAGCCACTGCTCCTGGCCCTATGTTTCCTATTGTATTCTTTTATCAGCCCTGTACTTGTAGTTTTATTGTATAATAACATACTACAGTAAGTGTTTATAAACCTGTTTCTGCCATTAGGCTATCGCCCTGTGTCAGTGTTAATCTTTTGACTGCCAATTTTCTAGAACGTAGAGTAGGGCCTGGTAAATACTAAGTGCCCAAGAAATCTTAGTCAAATAAATAAATAAGTCCCACATTGGGACTCTTCTATTCTAACTGACAGGACCCTGATCCAAATTAACTTTTTTTTTTTTTTGCACAGACTATGTTAATACCTGCTTAGTCAGGGTTTCCACTTTAAGTTTCTGATTACTTCAGTCTATTCTGGTTAGTTCCATTCATGAAGGGATAGAAAACTAGGCATTTTCCTCCTGGTTAGATACTTGAGCATCATAGTCCCATCAACTTCAGCAACGCTAGGAGATAGGGGAAGTATCTTACACAACAGAGGCAAGTTATGCAGATGTGAGAAACTTACACTTTGACCTTACCTACGTGGTTAAGTATATTACTCTATGGGCTATGGACTGAGTTCCAAAGAATAGATGACAATCAGAGCATCCATGCTGGCCAGAGACTGCTGAGACAAAGGAGTGCATCTAAGAAAAGTATGCATGATGCTACCAGCACAGAGTCGAGCAGAGTGAACGGATCTGCTCAAAATGTTCACTGTGATTCCAGGGACCTAGAAGGCTGCAGGCTGTACCTGTTACCAACAGTTCCCTAGGCTTTCTAACTGCTCAAACACCTAAATTAGAAGTGATGACCAAGAGAGGGTATGCTGCAAATTCACTATCACCAAGTGTGATCAGCCTTGTAGGATAGTAACACCACCTCCCACCAGTGTTTTGTGTAGGATGTGGGAAGGAGGAGCAAGGGGGAGGGAAAGTAAGCCACACATCCATCTGTCAACAGGGCTCACTACTGGATGCTCCTTCTGAGTTCTCAGACAGCAATGAAGGCTAATAGGGTATAAATAAGACTGAAAATTTACCGTCAAATTAGGTGTCATTAAAATGGATTGCATCACCAATCACTAGATGAGCTAGTTATCCTAATAAATGTCTATTATTATAGGAAACATTAAGATTATTTTCTATTGTTTCCTCCCTCTATCCCATACTTCTTGCCCTAGAATGTGGAAGAGTAGGGAATTAACTAAAGTGATGACAATTATTTTTTAAAAATCAGAAATGTCTCTTGTTTGTACATTGCCCTGTTGAGGGTCTTCATTCCAATGTATAATAAAATTATGAAAGGAAGTGAATGGAAGATCAGTTCCTTTTCCCAAATTAATCTAACATCTTTTAGCTGCCTTCTGACTGTTGGAAACAGATTAGATTTTCATAATGCATGCCATTTATAGTATTGCAGGGGAAGGTTTGGGGGATCTTTTCTCTAATATTTTTATCAGAAGATGATTTGATTCTTCATGAGTCTTGATACACTCTTTGAATTCTACCTTCCCTCTTGCATTGAACTGATAAACTCATATTGCCTCTTAATCACAACCCATTATATTAATAGCTGTTTCATCTTGAAGTACTACCCTACTCATCAGTAATCTAATCCTCACCACCTCTCTTTAGGATTGTTATATCAACTTCACTTTCTTAAAGGGAATTGGGCTTCAGAAAGTTCTAGAAAGTTTCTCCAGCTAACCTATACAACCAAGAAAACTAGAAGCCAGTTTTGGACTCTTGGGGAAATCATGTCATGTAGATAACGCTGAAAAATGAAATGCAATTGTGACTGACATGATGTCCAGGAATGCCGTTGTATACACCAGGGAACAGGTTCTCTAGACTTGTTGCATCATTCAGGGCCATAAACTTGATGGCACCAGGGGAACATGGAGAAACTGATGAGGCCACATGAAGTCTACACCAAATACTATCCTTGATTCTTTAATTGTTTTTTCTCACCAACCAATCAGGCACAGAATGCAGAGGCAACTTCCAAGGCTCTAGAGGATTGAGATTACACAAAAGAGAAGGCAGCCTGGACTCTAGATTTCCCACTTAAAGAAGAACTCCCCAGGAGAGTCCCTACCACATGCATCTTCACTGGATTTTGAGTGAGTCAAGATATATACATACACACCCACACACACACTCACACACATATGTGTGTGAGTGTGTGTGTGTGTGTGTGTGTACCACTGAGATTTTAGGGTTATTTATTACAGAAGTCAGAAAATTTACGGTGAAGATCGAACCAAAAGTAATTATATCTATGAATTACTCTCACAGGAAAGAATTCTAGTTTTCTCCCTTGTTTAAATTGTTAGTCTTTGATTTATTGAAATGTCTTTCCTACGATATAGAATGAGATAATGAACTCTGAATGATAATTTATTGAGTCCAAATAGTGCTTGTGATTTGTCTTTTCTTCCCATTCAAAAAATCCATTTGAGTAAACGGTGACAGAAAAACACTTCTTTGGTTGCAGGGAAAAGTATATAATTTAGTTGTACTTAAATAGGGAGGTGAATCTAGTGTTTTACCAAGCCTGGAAAATAGAACAGAAATTTAGCAGAAAGGTATGGCACTGATAGATGAGGTATAAATACCAAAGGCTAAAATTAATGATGTCTGAGAGATGCTCCTGGAAAGCTGTTATTCCATTGTTTTTCGCCCGTTGTCAGAGCAACCGCTAGAGATGAGTGGACTGTCAATAATAATCAGAGTCAGGTCATGAGCTCTTAAAATTGACAAATGTAAAATCTCCAAACGGAAAGAAAGAAAGAAGGAAAAAAAACTCTTAGGTGCTGAGGCCAGTAAGAGGCTTGAGTGAAGAGACCAGGTCTCGGTGACAGAAGGCAGCTGGCAATGTGTCATTTGATGTGAGCCCAGGTCATTTCTTTTTTCTCAGGAGCCATGCTGGACAAGAACTCTGTTATAAATTTGATGTCCCACCTGCCATGGAAGTTGCACTGTGGCCTTGTGATCATGAAAACTAGCGTTAATAGCTTCATTAAAAATAAATATGTCTGGTCAGGTGTGGCGGCTCACACCTGTAATCTCAGCACTTTGGGAGAACGAGGAGGGTGAATCATTTGAGGTCAGGAGTTAGAGACCAGCCCGGTCAACATGGTGAAACCCCGTCTCTACTAAAGATGGATAAAAATTAGCCTGGCATGGTAGCACATGTCTGTAATCTCAGCTATTTGGGAGGCTGAGGCAGGAGAATCACTTGACCAGGGAAGCAGAGGTTGCAGCGAGCTGAGATTGTGCCAATGCACTCCAGCCTGGGCTACAGAGCAAGACTCCATCTCAAAAAGAAAAAAAGAAAGAAAGAAAAAATAATAATAATAATAAATGTCTAACCAGACCCTAAATATCTCTTTTTTTAATTATGATTTTTAAAGCTAAAGGATTTTGGTAGAGTAACAAACAAGAAACAAGGCCAGAAATAGAGGGCAGATAGAGGAATAGAGGAAACACAGAGAGAAAAACAAAGCTTTTAGGAGAAAGGGGTGTTCAAAAATCTAGTGCAATAGGTGCACTGCAGTCCAAGTGAAGAACAAAAGAGGGCAGTATTGCAGAAACGGATGAAACAAATGGAAGCCGACTTGCAGAGATATTCTGTCACATTCTTCTTAGAAAATACCATTAAGTAACATAGATTTAAAGAAAATTTACATGAAAGATCTGAGTACTATCACTTTAAACTTATATAGAAACACTGATGAAAAGAATTTTCACAGTGTCACGTAATGCAGTCTGGTGATTAAATTCATGACAATTAGAATGCAAAGGCATTATCTGTATTAGATTATTTCTATAATTAATATATATAACATATATGTTATATATTATTCAATATGAATTATATATGGTATATCTATGATACTAATAATAAGCATGCATATAATATATAATACCTATATTTTATAAGAGCTATAATATAAATATTTGTAATATATAATATAATATGTGTGTATATATAGTTTTGATATATTGATAATATAAATATATCACATATATTTTATATGTTATATATAATAATATGTTGATCTAATTATACAATAGGTATATTATATTATCATATATTAATATATGATATGTATGACATCTTATGTGTAATATGTAAAATTGTATAATACATAATATATTTATGTATTATACATTAACATGATTACATTATTATATTATACATAACATAACATGTATAACATATTATACCCATTATGTAATTAGATCAATATAATTATATATAACATAAAATATAATACACGTGTATTTAAAATTTTTATATATCGTATAATGTATAATACATGTATTATATATAAAATACATATTCTAGCTACATATAAAAGTCCTCAATTTCTCAGAAAATTTTTTGGTTATACATATTTTATTGCGTTTTAGGTTTTGGGGTACATGTGAAGAACAAGTAAGATTGTTGCATAGGTACATACATGGCAATGTGGTTTGCTGCCTTCCTCCCCATCACCTATATCTGGCATTTCTCCCCATGTTATCCCTCCCCAACTCCCCACTCCCTGCTGTCCACCCCCAGTTCGCCCCCCACAGACCCCAGTGTGTGATGCTTTAACCACTTCATGAAAGTCCACTTGAAGAATAGCTAAGTTCTCACTAAACATTGCCCATAGGTTCTTGGAAACTGTGGATATAAGCAAAACAATATATTATAAAACTAATTTACCATAGACTAATTAATATAAACCGCAGTTAAGTTCCAGTGCTATATTTCTGGTCACAAAACATCGTCAAACTTCTAAATAAAAACCCTAAACCCTCCTAATATTAAATGTTGAAAGAAGTATGAGCTACACTTAAATTTAAAATAGATTAACAAAATGAATAAGATAATGATTTACCTAATTTTTTATGAACTAGTGAGTGAGGACAGTTGCAGTGTAGTAGGTTAAATTGAGGAATAAATGTTTACAATCAGAGATCATAAGAAGCACCTCCTACCACCACAGTTAAAAAACAATCACAAATAGGGTGGGCTTGCTGAGCGCTATCCTGATGCGTTATTTATTGTCATGCATTTTCATGATTATCATAGACTTGATGAATTTGTATTTGCAATCATTTGTATTCATTCACTTATTCATTTTCCAACCCACTTATTTCAGTTCAGGGTGGCAGTTAGCCTCAGCCTATCTTGGGAGTTCAGGGCACCAGGCAGGAACTGGCCCAGGACAGGATGCCATCCCATCACAGGATGCACACACACACACACACACACACACACACACACACTCTCTCTCTCTCTCTCAGACTGGGACATACAGATGCTCCCATTCACCTCATACACACAGCTTTGGGATGTGTGAGGAAATCTGGGTACCCGGAGAAGAGCCATGCAGACACGAGAAGGTGCAAACTCCACACAGATAGGAGCCCTGAATAAGAAGCAATTCTTTTTTCATCAACCTCATAAGGAAACAACATTGAACAACATGTTTTTTTGAGTACCTGCTGTACAGTCAACGGCATTCTTTAATATGTGTAATCTGGTAAGATTTGACATATGTCTATTTATGAAATTGTTAACCACAATGAAGATAACAGACTTTTCCATCACCCCTAAATGTTTCTTTATGCCCTTTATCATCCACCATTTCCTCCACCTTCATTTCTAAAGAACCACTAATCTGCTTTCTTTCACTGTAGGCTAGTTTGCATTTTATAGAATTATTCATCGTTTCTTACTTTTTTTTTTTTGTCTTTCCTCTTTCATTTAGGGTAATAATTTTAAGAGTAATTCAAGGTGTCAGCTGACCCGGATTCTTATGTGGAGCTCTGGGGGATAATCCACTTCCATGCTTATTAATGTTGGCAGAATTGGGTTCCACCCAGCCATAGGACAGAGATTCTCCTGTCTGTCAGAGGGGCATTATTCTCAGGTTCTAAAGACCATTCACATTCCTCAGCTCATAAACCGCTTCATCCAGACTCAAAGCCAGCAATGGAATGAGAAGTCAGATCTCTCTGACCTCATCCTCTCCGCCTCTCCCTCTGCATTTCTCTTATGCTTGCAGCCAAAGAAAGTTTTCAGTTTTTAAGGATACATGTGATTAGACTGGATCGACCCAGATAATCCAGGATAGTCTGTTTATTTTACAGTTTGTAACCTTAGTGTGAAATCCCTTTGTCGATCCTATGTAACATTCACAAGTTCCAAGCAATAGGGGGTAAATATTTTGGGGAGGCCACTCTCCTGCCTATCACATCTTCCTTCAGTTTGCTTCAGTCACAATCGAATTCTCATCTTCATTAGACTAGATCTACCCCAACAAAGTCGAAATCTCTCTCTCCTTCTCCTTTGGGAATTCCACTGTGCCATCTGGTTTTTCTGGTGAGATATTATCAATATGTCTCCATTGACTCGAAATTTTCCCTCAATGACTTTGACAGTCTGTTGCCTTAAATGAATATGGCTATCACCTGAGCAAACTGCTGCTTCTGGTATGTTCTTAAAAGAGTCAATTTATTTTTGCCGACTCGGAAGTGCCCATGGCCAAAATGTAATGTCAGGCTACTTAGATTCATATTGCCAATTACAAGCCACTTTCCCTCCCTTTTTCCTTCTTACAGCATTTGAAGCCCATAATATAAACCACACATCCACCATCTCTGCTTTTTAAAATCATTTACCATTATCTTGATCACTTTTCTTCACTAATTGAAGATATCAGCACCTGGATTATGACCATCTCTTCATTATTATTTCTACCATAAAAATTAGATATCCACACAGATAAACCACCCAACATATTGGACTCTCAGTCTTGAACTCCCATCTCTTCATGATCTTGTCATACACCCTCTTTCAACTCTTCGACTCCCAAATTGTATGCTTTTTTCTCCTTCCTTCCTTCCTTCCTTCCTTCCTTCCTTCCTTCCTTCCTTCCTTCCTTCCTTCCTTCCTTCCTTCTTTCCTTCCTCTTTCTCTCTTTCTTTCTTCCTTTCTCGTTTTTTGAGGTGCTGTGATCTCGGCTAACTGATACCTCTGCCTCCCCAGGCTCAAGTCATTCTCGTGCCTCAGCCCTCTGAGTAGCTGGGATTACAGGTGTCCAACAGCTTTCCCGGCTAATTTTTTTTGTATTTTTGGTGGAGACACGGGTTTTCTATGTTGGCTAGACTGATCTCAAACTCTTGACCTCAGGTGATCATCCTACCTCAGCTTCCCAAAGTGCTGAGATTACAGGCTTGAGCCATCAGTCCTGGCCTTGAAGTGTATGCTTTTTAAGGTAGCAATAACTGTACTATGCTCAATGTCAAGCATCCCTCTTGACCACCAGCTCATATCTCTCCATTCTACTCCTTGTGTTATCCCAATCCAGCGATGCATTGACCCTGATGACATCTATAACGAATGAGCCCCTCTTCTGTTCAGCTGATGATCAACCTCCTCATGCTCTCAGTCTCCGATTTTCTTCATCTAGCTTTCATGTTCTATTATTCCTTCCATGTGCCCTCACCATCACAACTCCACTTCCCACCATGGTGCTTATCTGGTAAAATCCTAATCATAATTCAATCTCTCTATTCTCAGCCTATACTTGAAGCAGAGAAAAATTTTGCAAAACACTGATACTTGCTGCTGATTTAATTTTCAACAAAATTTAAAAGAGATCTCAGGCTCTCAAGCAATTAAACACGTTTTTGTATTCAGTTTATTCTGTCACTGAAGTGACTGCATCTCATCTCTCTCTAAAATTCCTCTTCCTCAAAGTACTCACAATGATTTTTGTTTTACTGAGAAAATAGAAGCATGTAGAAGAAAACTTCTACATATGCCTCCTAAGAAATCTACCAAAATACATTCTTCTGTACCAAAAATTTTGTTTTCCATCATGCTATAATGTATAAACTATGCTTGCTTTAATCTAAGTCTAACATCTTTCCCTGTATTGAAACTACTCCCACTTTTTAAAGGTCTAGTTTTTTTGCAGTTATTTTCTTTCTTTTGTTCATCATCAATTTTTTTTCTGTTCCTCTCTACTGGATAATACTCATTAGTACATCAACATACCACTGTATATTTAAACATATGTGTTCCTCTTTAAACCATATTTAACTGTTTCATTTTACTACTCTTCCCAGTGAAACTTCTCAAAAGAGTTCTTTGCATCTGCTGTATCTAATTTATTATCTCTCATTATAACTTGAAACCTTCTAATCAGGTTTTGGTCACTGACTTCACCATCCCCCACCCAAACCATAAAGTCGTAAGTTATAGAGGCATTGAAAAAATCATAATAATTTTAAAGTTTACATCTTGGTTAGTCTGTGTCATTTGACATAGCTGTTCAGCTTATGCTTCCTGAAAAAAATGTCCACAGCTTGGCTTCTGGAACATTGTACTCTTCTTGTTTCTCTTAATTCATGAATACACTGTTCTCAGACTTATTGGACAGCCTTCCTCTTCATCTCAGCCTCTAAATGTTTGAGTGTCCCAGGGTTCACTTCTCAGCTCTCTTTATTTCTCTGTCTACATTCATTTATTAAGTGATCTCATTCAGCCTGATGGTCATAAGTATCCATCTGCCTGAGGAAGGTTCAAAACTGTATAATTCTGTCCGTCCTGCTTCTCTGAACTCAATGTTCTTTTGTACAATCACCTATTCAACAATTTAACCTGGAAGTAAAATAGACAACTTAAATTGTTTAGGTTTAAAAATGAACTCTAGTTTCCCTTAACATGTACACATTACTTCCCTCTTTATTTCCATAACAATAAATGTTACTTTTATTCCCTCAGGTGCTCAGACTCAAGCCTTTGAATTATTTATTTTTGAGAACCCCTGTGGTGTGAGTCTCACAGTGTGAAAAGAAGTTATTAGCTATTGTACCTGTATTAATAAATGATTTTGCATTCTCCAGTCCTCTTCAATGCATGTCAATTCTAAACATGTTTTAGATTAGACTTCTTAAACCACAATCTTCAGAAATTCAATGGTTCTCTCTTATCCAGAGAAGAAAACCCCAGATTTTAAAATGTTAATTCAAGGTCTTCTGTCACCTTACTCCAATCTTCCCTGTGAATTTCATCTCCTATCACTACATTTTATGAACCTTTTATTATTACCAAATATTGATACATGCGTGCTTTCAACTCCTTTGTATTCTGCCCTGTTCATTTTCTTTTCTTCCTTACAGTGCCATCTTTTGAAATCTCTACCAATAATACTCTTGGTTTTTCTTATACATATATGGTTTAAGTTCCAGCTACTACTCTATTAAAACTCTTCAGATGTCTTCTGGTTCCCGAGGACAGTAATTTGCTTTTACTGAGCTCCAATGTTCACTCTGTATAATATTTATAAAGTTCATAATGTATTATATCTCTTATATACATATTTAGATTCTGTGATTAAAATTGCCTAAATACTTGCAGGTGAAATTATGAGTAATAATTCTCTGAATTTCTTGTAGTGCCTAACACAATAGATTTACATCTATTTAATAACAAATAAATGCTTTGAAAATTTAATTGGTCTTAAATATCAATCTAATCTCTAAAAAGTAAGATTTTACTCTCATAAATAGCACAATTATTCTAAGATTGAGGATAACGAAGTATATTAACTAGAGTGCAGTCAGAACAAACAAACCACACCAATTATTTTAGCAGAGATATTTTCAAATAAAGAATTGTGGGGGTGGGCACGGAGGCTCACACCTATAATCCCAATACTTTGGAAGGCCGAGGCGAGCAAATCACTTGAGCCCAAGGGTTCAAGACCAGCCTGGGCAACATAGGAAGATCCTGTGTCTACAAAAATTTAGCCAGGGTGGTGGCATGCACCTATAACTCCAGTTACTTGAGAGGCTAAGGTGGGAGGATCGTTTGAGCCCTGGAGGTGGAGGTTACAGTGAGCAGTGATTGCACCATTGCACTCCAGCCTAGGTGACAGAGAGCGACTCAGTCTCAAAAAAAAAAATGTTGAGTAGTTATTAAAAATCTGAAAATTCAAAATGATAAGAGTACACTAAACTATCACACAATTATCAATTACAGAAAACAGGTACAATCCTTAGTACTAGCGTACTAGAGTAAACGGGGAAAGATTAAGATTATTAAAATTATTAGACATTTGGCAGAAGATTTCTGGAGCTAAAATGTAAACATTGAAGGAGTAGGCGCTGTTCCGTGGGTGCTGGTGTCTGTTAGCTCATTGAAAAGCCACATGGTGCTGGGCAATAGACCTACTGAAGGGACCTTCAACTGGCTGCTGCTGACTTGTGTGAGGGACCTACATGAAGCTGGTGCTACAAGTGTTGTGGAAAACTGCAAACTAGAACTAATCGCTGCTACGAACACTTACTCCTGCTGGAGGGAAGAAGTATTGCTAAAATGACACTAGAAAAAAACTAAGGCCAAAAATAAAAGAGGAAAAGGTAATGAATGGGAAGAAGTGTATTTTCCCTCCTCCTGCTTTTGAGTTTCTTTTTAGTGTTCCTTATTGGCAGGGTCTGAAGAGAGCAGATGCAAAAGCTGAAAAGTGGTTGGCAGAGTCCTAGCCCCAGAATTACAAAGCAGAATATAGAAGAGTGAGTTTGAAACAGAAATAGCAGTTTAATTCCTGGCACACACACACACTCCTTAACTCCAAATGCTGATTGCTCTCTTATAAACTACAGAGTCAAAGACATAAAATGAGCAAAAGAAAATTACTTAAAATAAATGAATATTTTGTAGTGATGTTTCAAAAATATCCCTGTTTTATTGCAATACCAAGATGTATATATTAGGGGGAACAGGTTAAAAAAAAAAACACTGAATTTTTTTAGAAAATTCTCCGAAATTTTTAAATAAAGTTTAATGAACAATTAATCTTAGAGGTTTGTCCTTGAATCTTTGTCTTGCCAATGGATAATTCAACAGGTTTTACATTTTCATAGTTTTTTATTTTGCATTTACAAAATTCTTGATTATCTTCTTGATTCTATTACTTTGCTGCTAATGTATTCTCAAGTGTTTACTGCAGCTATCCTTTGGAATATTTTCTTATACGACTGATCTACTCAAGAGGAACAAGTGTATTACAACAAATCCCTCTGAGGCTTGCTCAGAAATCCTCTGGTCGAAAGGAAGATATATGCACTAGACTGTAGTTCTTCTAAACTGAATTCCTAAGACTTCTCTGTTGGGTCTGGGGAATTGTGTTAGCTGCCACTACTAAGTCAGGAAGATTTGCAAACCAAGGAACAAAGAATCCTATTAAATAAAAAAATTTATATTGTGACTTTTATGTTCTCTATTCCAGTTCAAGTTTATCAGGGAAATGTCATGTTGTAGCTGAATTAATACTGATCAAGCTCAATTTGCATATAATTTGTCTTTCAAGAAGAGATGGAGAGGAAGAGAGTGAGGAGCATAATTCTTTTTCATTAAATCAAGTATACTTGCTTCCCTTATATTGTTTCAAATGGAAAAACTTTATTTAACAGGAAAGCATTTTGCATCATCCAAATCTCTTCCTACCATGTTAGACAATCCCAGGTGAAGGCGTTTGCACAATAGTATAAGTCTATCATGATTGACACTGATGAAATTCTCAGTGCTTAGCAAGAATATGTGATACAAGGAATTATTCATTCATTCATCAAATATTAATGGAATGTCTACTATTTATGAATCATTGAATCCAGTAATTTAAAGCACATTTTTTTCCAAATCCAGAAAGGAAAAACCTTTCTATTTCTTTCTCATTCCATATAGGATTTTGACTTTGATTCATATTAAGAATATATACCTAGGTATTATACTAAGAATTTCAATTGAGAGATCAATCTTATCTAAGCAACTGACTTTGATTTGTACTGAGGTTCATAAAACCCACTCCTGTTTCTCCGATATTTAGTTACATGCTTTGCTGCTCACACAGAATAGAATTTCCTTTGCTTACCTCCTTCGCAACCATATGTGACCATTTGGCTAAGTCTGGGCAATGAGTTGTAAGCAGAAATGTTGTGAAAGGCTTCTGAGTGATCTTAAATAGAACTGACTTGTCTAGAAGAACATTTTTGTTTGTTTGTTTTATTTTGTTGCCATTTCCTTTTCTTCTTCTTTCAGCCTGAAACTCAGAGCTCCACCAGCTATCTTATTTTTATTTTTTTGAGAAGAGTCTCACTCTGTCACCCAGGCTACAGTGCAGTGGCACTAGCAAAACTCACTGCAGCCTGGAGCTCCTGAGCTCAACCAATCCTCCTTCCCCAGCCTCCTGAGTAGCTGAGACCACAGGTACATACCACCAAGCTGGGCATTTTTTTTTACAGACAGAGGTCTTGCTATGTTGACCAAGCTGGTATCGAACTTCCGTCCTCAAGCAATCCTCCTGTCTCAGCTTCCCAAAGTGTTGGGATTACATGCATGAGCCACCACTCCTGGCACACTAGGCATCTTAGGACTTTGAACGTGAACTTGAAGGATAAGCCTAATGCTAGAAAGATGAAATGATCATGGAGTCACTGTAGTAATCTTGCAGTGACTGTCCTTTAATCTGCTTTATGTGATAAGAAAAAAATCAAATTATATTTTGTATAAATCATTGTAATATTTTTTTTCTCTTATATGCAACTAAACCTAATATTCCCTGTAAATCAAACAGAATCTTTGTTATAGAAACCTATAGTTGTTTCCATTATCTTAGCGCTTTTCTTAAAATTTCAGTATAAATTTTTAATCTAAATTTCTACCTAAATTATTTAGAATTTCTATTTTCTTTTTAAATGTTATAAGAAATGGCCAGGAGCAGTGGCTCACGCCTGGAATCCAGCACTTTGCGAGACAGATGAAGGTGGATCACGAGGTTAGGAGTTCGAGACCAGCCTGGCCAAGATGGTGAAACCCCATCTCTACTAAACATACAAAAATTAGCTGAGTGAGGTGGCGGGCACCTGTAATTCCAGCTACTCGAGAGGCTGAGGCAGAAGAATTGCTTGAACCCAGGAGACGGAGGTTGCAGTGAGCTGAGATCACACTACTGCACTCTAGCCTGGGTGACAGAGCAAGACTCCATCTCAAAAAAAAAAAAAAGAAAGAACTTAATATAATTTATTTGTTGCACAAGAATCCCATTGTCTTTTTCCTATAGAGATTTGATGCTACCGTTTTTACAGTAAACACACAAATTTGTTTTTAATTTATCAGTTGATTATTAATTAATTTAACAAATATGTATTGATTTCTGTTTCCACTACTGTTTTTTGAATTCCTCACCTTACTTCCATGAGCAATTTTATTTTGATTTATGTAAATGATTTCCTAATACTTTTATAATTTGTATATCGGTATATCCGTAAATTTGTATATCTGTACATGTTTTTATGTCAGACTTTCTTGAAAGATAGTTCAGTTCGATATAGAATTTTAGATTCATAATAATTTCTTTTAGAACTTCGAAAATATCACTTTGTTTTCTTTTGGAGTCTATCATTGCTTAGGAGACATCGTCTATATATCCGTGACTCATTGAGTTACTCTATCTTTTTCTATGGTATATTCTCTTTCTATTGATGTTCTACATTTCATAATAAGGAATCTTAGGATGCATTTATTTTTACTGATGCACTTTGATTCTTAGAGGTTTTGTTGCTATTTTTTTAATGTGAGGAGTCACGTCTCTAATTCTCAGGAGCTCTCAAGTATTATCTCTTCCCTGGCATGTCTTCAATTTGCATATCCTGGAAGCTCTATTAGATATTTACTAAACTTGAGCTAATATTTGAATATGGTAGAAATTACGGTTCAAAGTTCAGCGATTTGCACATGATTATTCAATTTTTCCAGCAGCACTTGTTGAAAATACTGTCCTTTTTTCACTGAATTGCCTTTGTAACTTCCTCAATATTCAATTGTCTATGTAGGAATCATTTTGTTCATATACTTATCACTGCACCAATATAATGCTGCTTTCATTACTGTAGCTTTATAATAAGTACCAAAATTATGTAATGTTAGCACTCCAAGTTTGCTCTCCTTTTTAAAATTTTGATTATTCTCAGTCTTTTTACTGAAAATTCTGTGAAGATTTTTATTTGAATTGCAAAAAAATATGTAGATCAATTTGGGGAGAATTGATGTAATAATATTGATTGTTCTGATCCAAGAGAACAAGGTGTAGGTTTGAATTTTTATTGCACTTTTAAAACTTTATTTTACCAGTGTTTTGAAAAAGATTTGGAACATTTCTTCCTTCCTACCACACAGACAAAACCAATTAACTGGAAGCATTGCATTGCAATAAAGAAAGAGTTCAGTTGGCATAAGGTAGGCCACATCATATGAGTGATAAATTATTACTCAAATCAATCTCCTCAAGAATTCAGAGCCTAGGGTTTTCAAGGAGAGTTTGGCAGACACAGGCCTAGGGGAAGGGGAATGGCAGACACAGGCCTGCTGATTAGTTGGGGTTGCAATCATAGGGGTGTGGGAAATGGTCCTTTTTCACTGAGTCCACTTCTGGGTGGCACCACAGGACTACTTGGAGTGTGAAGGTGAAGCCATTGGCCATCAGAAATGCAGAAGCCAGAAACGAAATCTCAAAAGGCCAGTCTTAGGTTCTACAATAGTGATGTTATCTGCAGTTACTATCAGGAAAGTCAAAAATCTTGTGACCTCCGGAATAACGGCTGATAATTATTTACGTCTAAACCTTAGCATAATCCAGGTTCCTCTCATCCTCCTAACCTGGAACCCTTCCATTAGTTTTACAAAGGTGGTTTAGTCTTGGCCAGGGCTATTACCATTTAAACTATAACCTGACTTTCTCCCAAAGTTAGTTTGGCCCAAGCCCAAGAATGACCTAGGGGAATTTGGAGGCTAAAGGCGAGATAGCGGTTGGTTACTTTACATTCCTTTGTCATAATTTTCTCACTGCTATAATTTCGGCAAAGGTGGTTTCAGTCTTGGTGTATAAGTCTTGCACATATGTTGTGACATTTATCCCCAAGCATTTCATCTATTTTATGTCATTATGTATGATATTTTTTACTTCAATTCCTAACTGCTTACTGTAAGCATATAGTGATTGATTTTTGTATGTTTAGCTTGTATATTGCAAACTTGTTATACTCGCCTAACTTTGTGCCTTTATTCATAAATCCCATCCAATTTTCCACATAGTCAGTCATGTAATCTGTGACTAAAGACAATTTTGTATCTTTATTTCCAGCCTAGATGCTTTTATTTATTTTACTTGACTTATTGCACTGATTAGAACTTTTAGTAAAGTATTAAATAGAAGTTGTGGAAGAGGTCATCTTGTCTTGTTCCTGATCTTAGGTGGATATTCATCAAAAAATATAATGTCCCCTGTAAATTTTTTATGAATGTTCTTTATCAGATTGAAAAAGCTTTCTTATATTCCTGTTGTCTAAGAGTTTTTATCAGGCAGAAATGTTAGAGTTTGTCAAAGCTTACTATACATCTACAAAGGTCATCACATAGTTTATTTTTTTAGTTTGTTAATATGGAACATTATGTTGGATAATTTTGAAATCTTAAACTCTTACATTCTGGAGTAAACTTCACTTAGTCATTGTATTAGTTTCCTATTGCTGCTGTAACAAATAGCAACAAAAAAATATCAGTGTTTCAAATATATTATTTTTATCTTGGAGGGCAGAAATCATAAAATCAATGTTTGTAAGGCTACATTTCTTCTGGAGGGCTTCTTGCCTTTTCCAACTTCTAGAGACTGCCTGCATTCCTTGGATCATGTTCTTTCCTCTGTGTCTTGAAGAAGCCAGCCCATAGTTCAACTGTTTCTCTCTCTCTCTCTCTTTCTTTCTCCCTCTCTTCTCATCTATGGCTCTATAATCACATCTCCTTGTCTGATTTTGGTTCTCCTGACTGTCTCTTTTATAATGTCACCCACCTGGCTAACCCAGGGTATTCAATACTCTTAATTCAATCACATATGCCAAGTCCCTATTGCCACATAAATTAACACATTCAGAAGTTCTGGGAATTAAGACATGGACATCTTTGGTGGGAGGGGCATTATTCTGCCAACTAATGCTATATATATATATATATATATATATACACACAAATATACAAATATATTTATATATTTGTATAATTTTCAGCTTGATTTGATAAATTTTATTTAGGATATTTAATCTACATTTATAAAAATGTTAATACTTAATCTTATAATGTCTTTGTCTTGTTTTAATATCAGGATAACATGGGCCACATAAAATCACTTGCAAAATACACCCCCTCTTTTATTTTCGGGAAGACTTTTATAGATTTAGTATTATTTCTTCCTTTAATGTTTGGTAGAATTTAGTAATGTCTGGTAGTAATGTTTGGTAGAATTTAGTAATGTCCAGTAAAGTCATCTAATGCTTGGAGTCGCCTTTGTGGGAAGATTTTCAACTACAAATTCAATTTATTTAACAGATATGGGACTCTTCTGATTACTTATTCATATTCAGATGAGATTTGGTAGTTGGTATTTCTCAGGAATCTTATCCATTTCATCTAAATTGTTGAATGTATTGTCACAAAGTTTTTCATAATATTCTCTTATTCTTTTTTAATATTTGTAGAATGGAGAGTGTTATCAGCTCCTGCATTCCTAAAATTAGTAATATTACCTTAACTCTTTTTTTCCTAATCAAATAGGCTATAAGTTTATCAGTATTATGGATTTTCTCAAATATCTTTCAATTTATTTTCTCTATTGTGAATCTATTTTATTGATTTTTATTCTGATTTCTATTGTTTCATTTTTTACTTACTTTACATTTAATTCGTCCTTCATTTTCTAGTGTCTTCATTGGAAGATTTTTTATTTTTTAATAGAGTCATTTAATAACAGAAATTTCACCCAACTACTGATTTAGTGGCATCCCACAAATTTTGTTATATTTTATTTTCATTCTCCTCCAGTAGCAAATATGTTCTAATTTCTATTTTCTTTCTTCATTGACACATAGATATTTAGAAGTATATTATTTTGTTTTCAAATTTTGGGGGAGTTTCAAGAGATCTTTCTGTTATTGATTTCTAATTTAATTTCATCACAGTGAAATAGGATATTTTGCATAACTTAAAATCTAATTTATTTGGATTTGGCTGATGGTCCACAATATGATCTGGTCCAGTAAATATTCCTCTTGTGCCTGAAACAAATATGCAGACTGGTAGTTTGGGTGAAGAGTTCCATAAATTGTAATTAGGTCAAGTTATTGAACATTTTATTTAAGTCATTTAATTATTTGTTGACTTTCTCTTATCAATTACTGGTTCTATCAATTCTAATAGAGAGATACGAAAATCTCCATTTATCTATCCTTGCAATTTTATTAGTTCTTTTTTCCATGTATTTTGAAGCTGTTATTAGGTGCATATTAGTTCATTTTATGCTGCTATAATGGGATACCACAGACTGGGTAATTGATAAACAATAGGAATTTATTTCTCACAGTGTTGGGTGCTGGGAAGTGCAAGATCAAGGCACCAGCAGGTTAGTTTTCTGGTGCGGACCTAGTCTTTGTTTCTAACATGGCACCTTAAATGCCACATCCTTTGGAGGAAAGAAAGAAGTATCCTCACATGACAGAAGGCAGAACCGCAAAAGGGGCAAAATACCTCTGTCAAGCCCTTTTATATAAGGATGTTTAATCCAATTTGTGAATTCTGTGACTCAATGACCTCTCCAAGGCCACACCTACAAATACAGTTGCACTGGGGATTCAATCTCAACAATATTGTGGAGAGAACAAAAATAGCAAAATCATATCAATGCATAATCTTTAGGATTGTTGTGATGTCTTTATGGACTTACCTTTTTATCTTTGTAAAATTTACTCCTTTATCCCTGTTAATTTTCTTTCTTCTGAAATATTTGTCTGATATTAGCATACTCAGTCAATTTTCTTCAGTTAGTGATAACATGTCATTTTCTATCATTCTACTTTCAATCCATTTGTGTACTTATATTTTAACTGTTTCTTGTAGGTCTTGCTTATTTATCCATGATAAATATATTCATTATACAGATAAGGCAATCTGTATCTTTTAATTTAGATCTTTAGACTATTTACATTTAATGTGTTTTTATCATTTTCATTCAGAACTCTATCTTCTTACTCTTTGTTTCTGTAGACAAATCTGTTATTTTTTCTATTTCCTTTTTATTTACCTCATTTTGGATTAATCCAGTAGTTTTTATGATATCATTTATCTCCTTTATTAGATTATTACCTACAATTATTTATTTTATTACTTTAATGATTGCTTTCAAATATAGTATGAGTATTTGGACTAATTATAGTCTACCTTCTGATAATACTCCGTCACTTCAGATATAGCATCAGAAACATACAAAAATATAGTTTTATTTCTCCCTTCCCTGACTTTGTGCTGTTGTTTTCGAATATTTTACTTTTACCTATATCATGAACTTTACACTATAAACTCCACATTATGTTTTCATTATTTGTCTTTAAATAGCTACATTTTAAATATATTTAAATAACAATAAAATTATGTGTATTTAATCAGGTAGTTACCAAATCCAATGTATATAATTCCTTTTCGCAGTTCCACATTGCTGTATTGCCTCATTTTTCTTTCTGCCTGGAAAATATTCTTTACTAATTTTTGTAGTGCACATCTGAGACTCAATTATTCTTTTACCTTTTGTATATGTGAAAACGTCTTTCAACTTAATTTTTTCATATCTTTTCTTAATATAAAATTATAAATTAATAAAAGGCTTTTGTTTGTTTCTTTCTTTTTGTTTCCAGTACTTTAAAAATATTACTCTCCCATTTTATGACTTTTTATTCTGATGAGAGATCTTCTGTCATTCTTATCTTGAACATATGCCAATAATGTGTCATTTTGTCTCTGGATGCTTTTAAGATTTTCTCTTTGTAATGAGTTCATATGGTTTGCATGCTCTGTCTCCTCCAAACCTCATGTTGAAATGTGACCTCTAATGTTGAAGGTGGGCCTAGTTTGTGGTGTTTGGGTCATGGGAGTGGATTCCTCATGAATACTTGGTGCTTTCTCATGGTAATGACTGAATTATCCCTCTATGAGCTTACGTGAGATCTGGTTTAAAAGAACCTGTCACCTCCTTCTCTCTCTTTTGCTAGCTCTCACCGTGTGATATGTCACCTCTCATTTTTCCTTCCAACATGACTGTAAGCTTTCTGAAGCCTCACCAGAAGCTGAGCAGATGCTGGCACCATCCTTGTACAGCCTGCAGAACCATGTGGCAAATAAACCTCTTTTCTTTATAGATTACTCAGGCTGGGCACAGTGGCTCATGCCTGTAATCCTAGCACGTTGGGAGGTCGAGACTGGCAGATTGCCTGAGGTCAGGATTTCAAGACCAGCCTGGCCACCGTGGTAAAATCCTGTCTTTACTAAAAGTACAAAAATTAGCCAGGCATGGTGGTGTGCACCTGTAGTCCTAGCTACTCAAGAGGCGAGGAAATTGCTTGAATTCAAGAGGTGGAGGCTGCAGTGAGCCGAGGTCATGCCACTACACTCCAGCAACAGAACGGGAAAAAAAATTACACAGTTTCATGTATTCCTTTATACTTATGTAGAACAGACTAACACACCAGTCTTGCATAATATTATTTAATGTGTATTGGTATAGATTTTCTCATATTTCTTGTGCTAGGATATTATTGAGCTTACTGAATCTATTTTCTTATACTTTCAAAAAAATTGGGAGGAAAATTGGAAATTATTTCTCCAATATTTTTGTATTTTTATTTGGAATCCCACAGTGATTCCAATCTTACATGTATTGGATGCTTGAAGTTGTCCCAGATGTCACTGATACTTTTTTTTATTTTTTATTTTTTTAAAAAAATTATTCTGTACTTCATTTTGAACAGTTTATATTGCTATATCTTCAGGCTCAATTATCTTTTCTTTTTCCACAGTGTCTTAGCAGCCATTGATCTCCTTCAGAAAATGTTTCAACTTATGCATTTTAGTTTTCACCTCTCAAGTTCAAATTGGGTCACTTTAAAATATCTTCTGTGCTTCTACTTAACTTTTTGAACATACCAGGAACAGTTTTGCTAATTATTTTAATGCCACTTTCTATTATTTATAACATCAATGTGAGTTCTGGATCAGTTTTAATGAAGTAATTCTGCTTTCCACTGTAAGTTGTAATTTCCTGTTTGTTTGGTGCCATAACTTTTGGTTGATGCAATTCTCTGTGGATTTTACCTTCTTGCATACTGGAGCTTTTAAATTCCTTTAACTATTCTTGAGCTTTGCTTTAAATTACTTGGAAAGACGTTGATCCTTCAAGATTGATTCACTAGGCATTACTACTATTCTCCTTTTCCCTCAGTACTAAAGCAGAATCCTTTTGTTCTACACAGTGCCCCATACATTTTGATGTTTCCCAGTCTGGCTGGGAAACAGGTGTTATTAACTGCTCAATGTGAGCACCAAGTACTGATTTCCCCTAATCCTTTGGGATGGTTCTTCTTCTGGCCCCGAGTGTTTTCCTCATGCATATGACATATATGCTAATCAGTACTTTGTGGCATATCCAACAAGGACGTTACACAGATCACCAGAGTTTTCTCTTTGTGTAGCTCTCTCTTCCCTGGTACTTTGTTCTGTGAACTATAAGCACTTTTTTCTCACTGAATTTTGTGTCTCAACTTAATGAATCCACTAGGCTTTACCCAAGTTTCCTTTTCCTGTACTACATTCTGGAATCTCTCTGAAATCAGTAAGCTGAGACAATGATAGGGTTTCCTTCATTTTTCTTTCTTTCTCTGGGATCACTGTCCTTTACTGCTCCTTATAAAACTCTATCATTTAGGAAAAATGTATAAATCCAATAAGTTGGTTTATACAAGAAGAAACTTAGGCTCAGAAAAATTGATTTCTCTCTTACTGTTAGTGTGATTACAAAAGCCCTTTCCATTATTTGACCTTGGTTTTTACAGAATATGCATGCTAAAATTGTCCCTAATCATCCTGCCCCATCTCCATAAACTATCTGGTGAGAATTGGTGGCATCGAACAAGATCCACTTCCAGTTTTACATATGCATTGCTTATCTGCACAACCATAGCGATCTTCCAGACTTTCACTCCATATTATTCTTATGTATTCTTAATTAATTTAAGGTCAGCTATTGTAGTTGAAAATAAAACAGAGTTATACCATATGAAGCTTGTTATATGATCTTGCAACCTATGATTGAAGTAAACATCAAAGAACAATAATGAGAAACATGCTCTTCACTTTCTCAGTCCCCTCTCCTCAGTCTCCAACATTTCTTTATCTCAGGGAGGTAGAGATGAGTCATTGGCTGACTGTGGGCCCATGTTGCAGGGCACCTTTTTCACTATTTGGAATTGTTTTCAATTAATGACACCAGAAAATGAAGCATATGAACAAAACCTAACAGTTTCTTTATTTTTAAATAATTATTTTTTACCTCTTAGAATTTTTGTAATTAAAAGAAGGAAAAGGCATGCATGAAATATTGGGTTTTAATAAATCCAAGTACACAGGTGAGCCTGTGTGAATCTATCATCAGCTCAGCTTCACTGCAATTCTAGGAAATCAAAATTTCAATGCATTATCTGGGGCAATATACAGTTTCCAAAGGTCATGCACCCACTGGAATGTGTAAACAGAGAAGAACAAACTTCAGCTTCATTCATTCTTCGTTGAGGATCTTTATTTCTGATCCCAAAAGAAAATTTGCTTTTTAATAATTGTAATAATACTGATCTTTCCCAATAGTCTGTTGATTGATTATGTAACCTTTCAGTCTGCTGTAGCATTGTGTTCCTTCAGCCTGTGTCCCATACACCAATTTAACTCAATGGAAAGAAAGCATATGGATTGACCTATGGAATAAGAATTATAAAACATTTGGGCTATGGGGAATGCCTGTGTTCCAGAAAAGATAAAAAAGTAATTAACTATTGATCAAGCAAAAAACTCAAGAACATAAAGACAAAAGGATAGGTATTACTTCGCCTGTGGAATCTTGGTTACCCAGGTAACTATATCCTGATTTTGGGTTGTAGATCTTCAGATGTGTGTTTGGAAAGGAAAAAGCCTTCCATTTTTTAAAGAAATGCATTTTATATTTGCAAGTAAGAAAATTATCACAAAGCAAGTGTCATTTGGAAGGGCACAAAAATAAAATCAAACATAAAACTCATAGTAGGTATATGGTGCAAAATTTCCCTAGAATGATAATTAATGCTTAGAGGAAGGACTGAGTTAAACAACTACCAGAAAAAAGAAAGTAATACCATAACAAGTTAGAAGAACTGTCTCAGTCAAGGCATTTAGGATTTAGGATCTGCCATCCTCTAATATTAAAAAAGAAAAGAAAGAAGAAAACAGGTGAGGTGCTAATATTGTATTCTATTTTAACTTTGCCTTTAGTTCTATTCCTATTTCCATATCTTGTGGAAATCCATTTTCACATGTACACTGTTTAAGCAGAGATAATTTTGAATGTAGAATCATGTCAAATATATACTTCATTTTATCATTAGGACCACAACGTTCATGCATTGAATAAGTTTTTCTTGTTGAGACTATACTATCCTAAACAGCACCTCTGCCCTCAATAATGGCAGTTAGAATTATAAGAATTTGTTACTACAGGAAAAGAGAAGGAGAACAACCAGCTACTGGTTTGTGTGTGTGTGTGTGTGTGAACTCAGTCTCTCTCTGTAATGTCGAGAAAGTGATTTCATGAACCAGAATCAAGTTTTCTGTTTGAGAACAAGTATTTAAGGCATTCGGGAGAATTTGCAGTATCTATACATAGATCTCTTCTTGGTATTCTTTGGGACATATGTATTTTCCTAATCCTAATTCTGAGAAAAATAAATTAAGAAATCAGACATTGGAAAATATAATTCTCCTGTGAGAATTAAAACTAAAGTATCAACATAGAAATGTAAAGCTTTGAAAGAATTCACTCATGTCAAATTGAAAGCAAAGCAAAATGCACTGGCAGGTGGAGTACAAAGTTATGGCTACCATTTCTAGAAACCAGAACAGAGGCAAGTAGGCAAGAAGTGATCACAATTAGTCAGTCAGTCTCTCCTGTGGCATAATATAAGTGTGCGCTGTAGCTCTGTCTGCTAACAGTTATTCATTCTTGCAAATAAAATACATGTTAGTACATTTATACTCATAGTATGCCTTATACTCATTCTGTAAATGGCATTTCAACATGAAACAAGATTGAATGCGAAATAAGTTTCCTCTACTTTCAATTTGACACATGATTATGTGTAGTGCTGTTATCCTTGCAAAGAAATACTAATGTTGCATTAATCTGAATACCGCCCAAAAATGCTCACTGGTATCCTACAGTTTTGAATATTTGCTAAGATACAGGATTTTAAAAAACATATTAATAGAAGAAATGCATTGGGTAGACGTGAACATGATTGATCAGAAATCTGTTGGAGCAACAACAATGTTGATAATAAAGGAAAACACAAAAACATGGCAAACAGCCAAAATAGTTTAATCATTAAAAAAAAAGGAGGCCGGGCGCGGTGGCTCACGCCTGTAATCCCATCACTTTGGAAGGCGGAGGCGAGCGGATCACGAGGTCAAGCGATCAAGACCATCCTGGTCAACACGGTGAAACCCTGTCTCTACTAAAAAAATACAAAAATTAGCCGGGCATGGTGGCGCGCGCCTGTAGTCCCTGCTACTCGGGAGGCTGAGGCAGGAGAATTGCTTGAACCCGGGAGGCAGAGATTGCAGTGAGCCGAGATCACGCCACTGCACTCCAGCCTGGCGCCTGGCAGCAGAGCGAGACTCTGCCTCAAAAAAAGAAAAAAGAAAAGAAAAAAAAAAGAGCTCATATAAAACAACCTGTATCCTAAGACCCTACATGAAGGTGCTTTTAGACACATTCAATATTATTCAATCAATTTATTGCAAACTGAAAGGACATTTTCTACATCTCAAATTTTCATCATATAAAATCTATAGGATAATAGATGCTTTAGATATCTTAAAATTATATTTTAAGAATGGTAATTTTGTGGCATAATTATCTTTTGAATTTTAAAATAATTTTAGTTGACATCTTTTAGTTATATTTCTTTTTAATATTCTCTGTTATAAAATATTGATATTAATTATAGATTATACATGATGTAGAAATTTATAATTTTGTCAAAAGTTATTAATTTATAACAAATAAATCATACCACAAAATAAATCATACATTTATTAATATTGTTTAACAGAAAAAAACTCTAAAACTTCTTAACAAAGGAAAAGGGTTCATTCTGTATTATTATGATCATTCATCATTACTTAACTGTATATATCAAATATTAAGCAAATATAAAATACTTTATGGTTTTAGAGAATCTTTAAGCAATTCCTGGAATTTTGATTTCTGTTTTTAAAATCTCAAGAATTAATGTTTGTTAAATATTTGCAAACACTAGGAGATTTAATTATACATATATTTTTAATCTCATTAGTTTTACATTTCACCTTCTGGTTACAGTACACTAGACTTGTTTTGAAGACTTGCTTTCACCCTTCACCACTCCAAGTTTTTCTAATATGCCTAAAATTCCCACTCTCTGTGGATACAAAACTGGACATGAGATTCTGTCTTGGCTACTCAGAGTTCTCTGGAATTTCCTGAATTTGAGGTAGAGGCATTGTTTTCTGTCTTTTATGTTAGCAATTATTGTACATAAACTCAAGATACCAGCAATAATGGCCACAGACCAGATAGAAGAGGTGGAGAGAAAGGTCAGTCAACACAATTATAGATGAGAAACCAGAAAGGAGAAAAAGAATATGAAGACAAAGCACAAATTCATGAGACTGTTTGAGATTATGGATTCAATTGAGAGTGCGATCAATTGCACTGCTTAATTTATTAGGCATGACAGTAAATGCCTCTTGCCTATTCCCTTGTTGTTGACTTAAATCTTGTTTGAGTTGGGCTTCTGTCACTTGCAGACAAAAGGGACCTAACAAATATTAAACATTACTCTTTTATAGAGACAGCTCTTTCTCTATTCAAGACCTGGGAGATTTATGGTTTATAAGCAATTTCTTTCTTTTTTTTTTTTTTTCTTAACTTCTATTTTAGATTCAGGGGGTGTATGTGTGTAGGTACTGGTTTATTAAAAGAGTATATTACATGGTGCTGAGGTTTGAGGTATGGTTGAATCCATCATCCAGGTAATAAACATAGTACTCAATCAGTAGTTTTTCAACCCTTGCCTACCTCTCTCTTTTCCCCCTTTTGTAGTTCTCAGTGTCTGTTGGTTCCCATCTTTATGTCCATGGTATCAATATCTAACTCTCACTTACTAGTGAGAACATGCAGTATTTGGTTTTCTGTTTCTGTGTTAATTTGCTTAGGATAATGACTTCCATCTGTATTCATATTGCTGAAATAGACATGATTTAGTTCTTTTTGGTGGCTATCCAGTATTCCATGGTATAAAAATAGCAAAGACATAGCATCAATCTAGGTACCCATTTACTCAACTGGACCACATTTATTTATCCAGTCCAGTAAATGGGCAACTAGATTGATGCTATGTCTTTGCTATTGTGAATTGTGCTGTGATGAACATGCAAATACAGGTGTCTTTGGTAGAATATTTATTTCTGAAAGTGGAGGTATAAACCTAGTAATGGGATTGCTAGATCAAATGGTAATTTTATTTTTAGTTCATTGAGAAATCTCCAAAATGCCTTCCACAGTAGCTGAACTAATTTACTTTTCCATCAACAGTGTATAAATGTTCCCTTTTCTCTGCAGCCTAGTCAACGTTTGTTATTTTCTGACTTTTAAATAATAGCTATTCTGACTTTTAAATAATAGCTTTTCTGACTTGTATGAGATAGTATCTCACTATGGTTTTGATTTGCATTAATTAAACACCTTTAGCAAGATATTAGTAAACAATTTCTCTCTATTTAGTTTTATGGACTCAACTAATCCTACCTCATCTTCCTTAGTACTCTTAATAATATTTGTAATATAGGAAACGTTACTTTTATCACATAATTTTTTCCTTCATTTTAATTGAACAAAGCCAATATTGATTTCATTTTCAGCATTGAAAAGAAACAACTAGCGTATCTTCTTTCATAATACACAGTCGTGTGGTTATTCATTAAATCAATAGGTAAAGGGTCTTCACATTTGGGAGTTTATACCTCATTTGTTTTCTGTTAAGACACAATCTGTTGGGTTTTCTTTCCTTTCCTTTCTTTCTTGTTTTACAGGAAGCAGATTGTATTAGTCCATTCTCACATTGCTATAAAAAAATACCTGAGACTAGGTGATTTATTTAAAAAAGAGGTTTAATTGGCTCATGGTTCTGCAAGCTCTACAGGAAGCATGATGCTGGCATCTGCTTGGCTTCTGGGTAGTCTTCAGGAAACTTACAATCACGGTGGAAGGTGGATGGGGAGCAAGCATGTCACATGGTCAGAGCAGGAGTAAGGGAAAGCCTGAGGTGTCAAACTCTTTTAAATAGCCAGATATTAGGAAAATTTTCACTATTTCAAGGACAGCACCAAGTGAATGGTGCTAAACCATCTATGAGAAAAATCTACCCCTATTATCCAATTACTTCCCACCAGCCCCTCACCTCCAACACTGGGTATTACAATTCAGCATGAGATTTGGGTGGGAACATAGATCCAAACTATATCAGAGATCAATTTAATTATACTCTAGTTCATGGCCCATTATCACTCTTGTTCCCAACAAGCACTCTCTTGTTTTACTTACCCCCTTTTATTCACTTTCCCCACTCCTTCTTGCCTCCTCAGCATGGACACCCACTTTAATATGTTGAATATGTGTCATTTTGTTTGCGTGTGTGCTGACTATAACATATATCTCCTTACAGTCACTTCTTCCTTGAACCTACCCACTTCTACCTCAGTCAATGTCATAGCCCAGTGATTCCACCTGGGAGCTTTCAATTCTACCAGCACAACACAAAGTACCACACCACAAGGCATGGGATCTGTCTTCCCCAGAGACCAATTCTCTTCCTCAACCTTAAAGTGAGGTACAGTTAACTCCTTGAGAGAAAAATTTTGACCAATTGAAACAGGAGGTGTAAGTGACCTAGACAATTAATTCTGTCTCCATTCCAACCTCCTGTTACTCTTACAAAGCACAGTTTTTTTTCCATGGTACCTGTCCAGAAATGTCTGTCCAAGCACATATACATGACACATGAGAGACAAATTGTGCCTTTTTGTAACTCATCATGAAGAGGTAGCCAGAACAGGAATGTATCACTCTGTTTTAGCATCCCTTGCTTCTGTGCCTCACTTCTACTTTTTTTTTGTTTTGAGATTGTACCTTTCAGTAAAGAATAGACACTTATAATTTGCTTCTGGCTCTGTTGTGTAAAGTTATCAAATTGAGATGGTATGCACTCTTGCAAATTGTAAATTATTCTGTTGCATAAATTTTATTTACTTAAGAATATTATTATGTTTCTTACTTGTTTTCACTCAACACTTACTTTTTAAGTTCTATCCTTGTTCCTATGTGTGAACATATTCCAATTTAGTTTGCATTGCTACATTTTATGCATCTACTTACCTGATGATGGATGCATAGGTTTAACCCTCCAAATGCTTGCAACCACTAACACTGATGATAAATATCTTCAAACTTGTCTCTGCATGTGTGTGAATATAGATGTAAGAATTTCTGTAAGGTTTACATTCAGTGATAGAATTGCTAGATTTCTGGTTCTGTGTCATTGGGCTCAAGAGTGCTTCCTCAGCCTAGTATGGTGGCTCATGCTTGCAATCACAGCACTTTGAGAAGCCGAGGCTGGCAGATAACCTTAGGTCAGGAGTTTGAGACCAGGTTGGCCAACATGGCAAAACCTCCTAAAAAAAAATATACAAAAATTAGCTGGGCATGGTAGTGGGTGCCTATAATCCCAGCTGCTCAGGAGGCTGAGGCATGAGAATTGCTTAAACCCGGGAGGCAAAGGTTGCAGTGAGCCGAGATCGCGCCACTGCACTCCAGCATAGGCGACAAGAGCTAGACTCCATCTCAAAAGAAAAAAAAAAATGCTTCCTCTTTTTGTCTAATTGATGCATCAGTCTGCATTTCCCCTGACAATGTGGGGGTCCACATTATTGCCAATACTAGAGACTATGTAGTTTTCTAATATAAGGTGATGTTTTATTGTTATTTTCATATCATTACATTTTTCTTATTAATAATACTAAATATTTTACTAACATATAAGCTTTGAGTTTCTTCTTATATAAATTACCTTTTCATGTATTTTATGTTTTGCCCTTTATTCCAGACATTTTGATTTTCAGAAATTCTTTATCTCTTCTGTCAATTTTATGTATAACATAAACTGTCATTTATGCATTAACTTTTTTCAAGGTTTTTTTTTAGTGAACAGAAATTAATTATTTTGATGTGACAAATCTCTTCCCCTGTCCCTACCCACATCTCACTTTCTCTGTCTCTCTCTGTGTTCATTTTTTTGTCTCTTTCTCTCTTTCCTTATAGTTCATGCTTCTGATTGATATTCCACTTAAGAATTCTTGAAGTGATACCATTCAAAAAATAGATTGTTCTAATTTTTTCTAAAAAGTTTTCATTTTTCAGTTTTTTTTCTATTTCATGTTTATATTATACTTTTTACTTACTCATTGTACCTAATATTTATATGTTGTAAAGTAGGGAACCAATTTTTGTAAAATATCTATTGTATTACCCAATCCTTCTTACTGATAATTAGAACTCATTTTTTATAATACATATTTGTAATAAATATAATATATTTGTTCCTGGGGTTTCTATTTTCTTACCTTGCTCTTTTTTTATTTATTTTATTTATTTATCATACTTTAAGTTCTGGGGTACGTGTGTAGATCGTGAAGGTTTGTTACATAGGTATACATGTGCCATGATGGTGGTTTGCTGCATCCATTGCCCCGTCATCTACATTAGGTATTTCTCCTAATGCTATCCCTCCCCAATCCACCTCCCCAACCCTGCTGTTCCTTGTTCTACTTATACTTTTATTTTCCAGTACAACAATGTGTTTATTAAGACATTTTAGTATATCCTAGTATTTTTATGGCAAATTACTCTTTATCATTTTTTTTCGGAAATGATTTTGTTAATCTTAAATCTTTCATATTGATTCTAGAGTAAGGTTATCATATTCTTCCAAAAATGTTGCACTGCAATTTTTATTTGTACTCATATTTTTATACTAATTTCAGAAAAATCCCTATGATTAAAATTGTTTTCCCTATAAGAACATGTGCATATGCCTTATCCAGATTATCTTCTATGTATTTTATTAATGCACAAAATTATGTATATTAGAGTCTTTTTTAATGTTAGTCAATTCCTAGACCTTTTATGAACTTTGCTGCAGTTGTGAATGATATCTTATTTGGATTTTAATTTATAGTTGGCTATTGTTGTTGTAGTAAAATTATGTCTTTTTTTTTGTAAGTTGATTCTATGTTGCTACTTCTTAACCATTTCTCTTATTGTCCTAATATTTTTTCTGTATTTTCTCTTCCCTTTCAATATTTATACTTGTTATTTCTTTTTGTTTATAAGTTATGTCACTCCATGTTTCAGAATCAAGCCTTCCATTTGAGATAAGGTCTGTCATTACCATCAGAATGATAAACAGTCGTGCAGGTCTGGGGCAAAGGCATTTTTTCTCAATTTGAAAAAATACATCAAGATTTTATATTAAGTATAATGATTGCTATAGATTTTGGAACATAGCCTTAATGGCGATTAGGACATTCTTTTACCCTTCTTTTTTACTAAAAGTGATTATCAGAACTTTTGGGTGTACAACTGTCTTATATGTTTTTCTTAATTAAAATATAAACTGTTTAACTTATCATGTGAAGCTAGTGTAATCTAGATTACAAAAAAAAATATGGGCAACTAGCATTTAGAGTTTATTTCACTATCAACATAGATACAAACATGTTACATGGCATGTTTTCTGAATGCAAAGTATATTTTAAAAATTATTATGTAAACGAGTTTACTCAGTTTTTCAAGCATACAAGGATAAGTCACAAGACATATCATCATAACTCACAATGTTAAAAAACATAATTGTATCTATGTTCATAAAAGATAATATTCTGTACTTTTCTGTCCTTCTAATGTCTTTTCAGGTTTGGTATTGGGCAATGCTGGCCTTGGAGGGTGGATTAGAAAATGTTTCTTCTGCTTCTGTTTTCTAAAATACATGGTGGAGAACGGATCTTTGCTGCCTTGAATGTTTGGAAGAATTCACCAGTAAACTATTTTGGCCTGGTCATTTCTTTTTTTTGGAAGTGTAATAATTATTAATTCAATTTCTTTGATAGCTATTGGTCTTCTCATATTCTATTTCTCCCCATGCGAGTTTTGCCTATTTATATTTTTCAAGAAATTTTTTCATTTTATCTAAATTATTGAGGTGGGAAACATAGAGTTGTTCACAGTATTCTTTACCATCTTTTTTAACATCCAGGAGATCATCAGTGTTTACTTTTCTTTCATTTACAATATTGGTCATTTGTTTTTGGTTTTGTTTTTGTTTGAGATGGAGTCTCACTCTGTTGCCAGGCTGCAGTGCATTGGCATGCACTGCTCACTGCAACCTCAGCCTCCCGGGTTCAAGCAATTCTCCTGGGTTAGCCCCATCTAGTAGCTGGAATTACACATGTGCACCACCATGCCTGGCTAATTCTTGCATTTTCAGAAGAGACGGGGTTTCACTATGTTGGCCAGGCTGGTCTTAGACTCCTGGCCTCAAGTATCCATCTGCCTCAGCGTCCCAAAGTAGGGGGTTACAGGCGTGAGCCATCGCACCCAGCCACAAAATTGGTAATTTTTATCTCCACTTTTTTATTCCTGTTAGTTTGAGTTTTTCAGTGATATTGATCTTTTCAGAGAAGCACAAGGTCACAGCCTTCAGACACAGATCCAGCTTTTGTTTATGTTGATTTTTTTCTGTTGTTTTCCTGTTTTCAATTTCATTAATTTCTGCTCAAATTTTAATATTTATTTTATTCTACTTTCTTTAGACTTAAATATCTTTTTTCTACATTCCTAAGCTAGAAGCTTATTATTTTAAATATTTTAAAATCTAATATATGCATTCAATCTTATACATTCTGCTTATCATCTCTGCTTTTACTATATCCCACACATTTTTATAAATTGCATTTTAACTTTTTATTTAGTTACAAATTTTGAAAACATTTTTGACAACTCTTGATCCATGTGTTATTTAGAAGCATATTGTTTAATTTCCAAGCATTTGAGGATATTTCATCTATATTTCTGTTATTAATTTCTAGATGAATTTTATCATGATCTGAGAATACATTTTGTATGATTTCTATGATGGCTAATTTTATTTGTCAACTTAACTGGGCCAAAAGGTGCCATGATATTGGACTAAACGTTTTTTCTTTACATATTTGTGAGGGTGAGTCTAGAAGAGATCAGCATTTGAATTGCTGAATCGAGTAAAGCAAATTACACTCCCCAGTGTAGATGGGTATCATCCAATCCACTGAGGGTTAAAATAGAACAAAATGGCAGAGGAAGGTTGAGTTTGCTCTCTGCCTCTCTGCTTGAGCTAGGACATTGATCTTCCCCTGCTCTCAATGCTCTTGGTTCTTAGGCCTTCAGACGCAGCATGGCCACCATTGGCTTTCCAGCTCGTAAACCTTTGAACTACACCATCAGCTTTCTTAGGTCTCCAACTTGCAGAATGTGCATCATGGGAGTTCTCCATATTATGGAGGCTCTTCAAAATATCAGCCTCCTTAATTATGTGAGTCAACATCTATGAGAAATCTAACACATTTTTTCTCTTCTATTCCAAATCTAAATAGATAGATAGATATTCCATTGGTTCTGTTTCCCTGGAGAACCCTGAGTAATGAAGATTTTAGTACCAAGAGTTGTTCTACAGAAGGTTAATTTTAATAATAAATTGAATTAATTATTTGGGTGTATTAGGCTGTCCTCCTATTGCTATAAAGGAATACCTCTTTGGGAGGCTGAGGAGGGTGGAACACTTGAGGTTAGGAGTTCAAGATCTGTCTTGGCCAACATAGTGAAACCAGCTAATCAGGAGGCGAAGGCAGGAGAATCTCTTGAACTCAGGAGGCGGAGGTTTCAGTGAGTCAAGATCACACCAATGCACTGCAAGCTTGGGCGACAAAATGAGGCTCTGTCTCAAAAAAAAAAAAAAAACTGAGACTGGGTAATTTATAAAGAAAAGATGTTTAATTGACCTGTAGCTTCACAGGCTGTACAGGAAGCAAGACACTGGCATCTACTCAGCTTCTGGGGCGGCCTCAGGAAACTCCAATTATTGCAGAAGGCAAAGGGGAACAGACGTCTTACATGGCAGGAATAAGAGAGAGCAGGGTAAAGTGCTACACACTTTTAAAGAACTAGCTCTCATGAGAACTCACTCACTATGATGAGAACAGCCTCAAAGGGATGGTGCTAAGCTATTTATGAAGGATCCACCCCCATGATCCAACCATCTCCCACCCAGCCCCACTTCCAACATTGGAGATTACAATTTGTCATGAGATTTGATGTGGGCACAGATCCAAACCACATCATTCTGCCCCTGGTTCTTTTCAAATCTCATGTCCTTCTTACATTACAAAATACAATCATGCCTTCCCAACAGTCTCCAAAGTCTTAACTAGTTTTAGCATTAACTGAAAATGTCAAAGCCCAAAGTCTCATCTGAGACAAGGTCCTTCTGTCTATGAGCTGTAAAATAAAACACAACTTAGTTACTTTCAAGAAACAATGAGGGTACAGGCATTGGGTAAATACACCTCCTCCAAAAGTGAGAAATCACCAAAAGAAATGGGCTATAGGCACCATGCAAATCCAAAACCCAGTAGGGGACTCACTAAACTTTAAAGCTCCACAGTAATCTCCTTTGACTCCAAGTCCCACATCCAGGGCACACTGATGCCTGATGCAAGGGGTGAGTTCCCAAGGTCCTTGGATACTCCACCCCTATGGCTGTGAAGGGTTCAGACCCAATGGCTGCTCTCATGATATGTTGAGTGACTGTAGCTTTTTCATTCTCAGGGTGCAAGCTGCCAGTGGAGCTATCATTCTGGGGTCTGGAGGATGGTGGCCCTCTTCTCACAGCTACACTAGGTAGTGTCCCAGTGAGGACTCTGGGGGGCGCCAACCCCACATTTCTCCACCTCACAGCTCTGGTAGAGGTTCTCCACAAGGGCTCCATCCTTTCTTCTTCCAAGCCCCCCAAACTCTTCCAACCTCTGCCTGCTATCCAGTTCTGCCTGGCACCTAGACTTTTCCATACATCCTCTGAAATCTAGGCGGAGGCTCACAAGCCTCAACTCTTGCACTCTGCACACCCACATGCTTAAAACCACATGGAAGCTGCCAAAGACTTATGGCTTGCACCATTTGAAACAGTGGCACAAGCTGTACCTGGACCCCTTTGTGCTGCAGCCGGAACTGGAGCAGCTGGGATTCAGGAAGCAAAGTCTTGAGGCTGTGCAGGGCAGTGGAATCCTAAGCCTCGCCACAAAACCACTCAGTCCTCCGAGACCTCACCTGTGATAGGAGGGGATGCCCCTGAATTGCCTTTAAGGTTTTTTCTTGATTGTCTTTGCTATCAGCACTTACCTTTCTTTCAGTTATACAAATTTCTGAAGCCTATTTGCATTCCTGCCCTGAAAATTGGCTTTTTTTCTATCACATGGCCAGGCTGCACATTTTCCAAACTTTTATACTCTGCCTCCCCTTTAAATATAATTTCCAACTTTGGGTAATTTATTTGCTCACACATATGAGATAGGCTGTTAGAAGCAGCGAGGGTACACTTTGAATGCTTTGCTGCTAAGATATTTATTCTGCCGGCTACCTTAAACCATCTCTCTCAAGTTTAAAGTTCTATAGATTCTAGAGTAGGGACACAATGCAGCCAAGTTCTTTGCTAAGGTATGAGAAAAGTGACCTTTGTTCCAGTTCCCAATAAGTTCCGGTCCACATGGCAGCTTCCATGTGGTTTTAAGCATGTAGGTGTGCAGAGTGCAAGAGTTGAGGCTTGTAAGTCTCCACCTAGATTTCAGGGGATGTATGGAAAAGACTTCTCAGATAAGAAGTCTCCTTCTGAGACTTCCTCTGCCTGAACTTCACAGTCCATATCCCTGCCAGCATTTAGGTCACAACCATTTAGTCAGTCTTTAGGAAATTCCAAACTGACTCTCATCTTTCTATCTTATTCCAAGCCCCCCAAACTCTTCCAAACTCTGCCATTATCCAGTTCCAAAGTCACTTCCAAATTTTTCGGTATCTTCATAGCAATGCCCCACTCCTCAGTAACAATCTTCTGTATGAGGCTGTTCTCTCATTGTTATAAAGAAATACTTAAGACTGAGCAATTCATAAAGAAAAGAGGTTTAATTGGCTCGTGGTTCCACAGGCTATACATGACGCATGATGCTGACATCTGCTCGTTTTCTGTGGAGGCCTCAGGAAACTTCCAATTATGGCAGAAGGCAAATAGGGAGCAGACGTCTTACATGGAAGCAGCAGGAGCACGAGAGTGAAGCCGGGGTGGGGGGGCTACACATTTTTAAACAACCAGATCTCACAAGAACTCACTCACTTTCATGAGAACAACACCAAAGGGATGGTACTAAACTATGCATCAAGGATCCACACCCATGATCCAATCATCTCTCACCAGGTCCCATATCCAACATTGGGGGATTACAATTCGTTGTGAGATTTGGTGGAGACACAGATTGGAACCATCTCATGGAGTTGCTGGGATTGGCTCTTTAAACTGATTAAATTTAAAGACGCTAAGATCTCTACTTCCTTTTAGACAAAAGGACATTGACATTTGATGGCGTGGTCTGGCAATAGAGATATCAAATATTTGCATTGGATAGACCAAATCAACTATTTATAAGAAGCAAGGAGCTGAGTGTCCATGTATGTATTCACCCCCTAAGGAGGTTGCTGGGTCAAATGGTGGTTCTAAGTTCTTGGAAAAATCTCAAGACTGCTTTCCATAGTGACTGAACTAATTTACATTCCCACCAGCAGTGTATACGTCTTCTCTTTCCTTTACAATCGCTCCAGCATCTCTTTGTTTGACTTTTTAGTAATAGCCGTTCTGACTGATGTGGGATGGTATCTCACTGTAGTTTTGATTTTCATTTCCCTAATGATCGTGATATTGGGCATTTTTTAATATGCTTGCTGGCTGCATGTATGTCTTCTTTTGAGAATTGTCTTTTCATGCCTTTGCCCATTTTCTAATGAAGTTTTTTTTTTTTTTTTTTTTTGCTTGTTAAGTTCTTTATAGATTCTGGACAGTAGACCTTTGTTGGATGTCTAGTTTGCAAATATTTTCTCGCATTTTTGTAGGTTGTCTCTTTACTGTGTTGATGGTTTCTTTCACTGTAAAAAAGCTCTTTAGTTTTATTAGATTCCAGTTGTCAATTTTTGTTTTTGTAGCAATTACTTTTGGAGTTTTCATCATGAAGTTTTGGCCAGGGCTAATGTCCAAAATGGTATATTCTATGTTTTCATCTCTATGTTTTATGTTTTCATCTGTTTTGAATTGATTTTTGTATATGGTTAAAGACAGGAGTCCAGTTTCAATCTTCTGCATATGGCTAGCCAGTTATCCTGGCATTGTTTATTAACTAGAGAGTCCTTTCCCCATTGCTTGTTACTGTCAGCTTTGTGGCAGATCAGATGATTGTAGGTGTGTGGCTTTATTTCTAGGTTCTCTAGCCTGTTCTACTGGTCCATATGTCTCTTGACTTTGGGCTTCCCTCAGTAATCTTCTGAGAGAGTCTACCTCTTGCAGCTGGTTCAACTGCAGTTCAACATTGTTACACTGGAGCACCTTAATGTGGTGATAAAATGTGGAGGACATCTACAATCTTATAATAAAATTCAATGACAAAATGTCAGTTTTTTAGTGTGTTTTTGGGGTGTGACCTTCACCAGTATTTCTTCAGTTGTATGGCTTCCCTCCCCTTCGGTGAAACAGAATGGCTATGGGGAGGCTGAATATTAGGAATGTGTCTTCCCCAGGTTAGATAAGGCTCTGGTAAAGCATTTTTCCATGCACATGTATGTCTTGGTTGTGGACATTTATTCCCTCTCACTGCCAGACAGGGTATTTCTTGACATTATTATGTGAAAATCTAATGGGTTTTCTCGAGGTAAACTGAGATCCAAGACTGGGAGACACCCCATTTGTGACTGTTGCCCTCAGAGGGTTTCTCACTCTCATGATTATCTACACACAGCCTACAGAAAGTAATCAAAACTACCGTTTAAGCGTACCTACTAGTTTATGGCTTCTGCTTCAGGTAAACTGATCTTGGCTGTGACTCTGGATTTGTGGTGAAATTTGCCCTCTAAGCTCTAATCTCTGAAAGGTCTGAGAAAAGTCATTAGTCTGTTAGACTTTTTCTTGTTTTTAGAATGAGAGTGACAACTTCACACTCTACATGTTGAAGCTGAAGCTAGACATCTTCTTTATGCATCTTACTTTTATTCTTTTTGTTCTACCACCTTCTGACAAAGATATATTAAAATTTTCAGGTAAAAATGTTGTTCTGTATGTTTTTCTGTACTGCTGTCAATGGTTCAATATATACTGAGGCTGAATTCTGGGTTATGTTTACTCTCGTCTATTTCTTTTTTAATCGTATTTTTTGATACTTCCCAATTTTATTTTGACAGAATGTAGGATTTCTAAAACATTGCTCTCCCCATATTCACCTGGTTCATTGGTTTTAGTTTTTAACATTTGCTTGTCTTTTTTAAAAAGCACATCTTTTATAGAGAACATCTTATTGTATCTTACATTTTAATCTGAAAACTTTTACTTTTAGTTGATTTTATTTATATTATTTATTAACTTCTATATTCTTATTTATTTCTGCCATCATGTATGTGTGTGTATATGTATATATACATACAATGTATGTATGTGGGTATATTTACACATACACATTGATATATATATTGATATAGACATACATTGATATATATATGTATGTATATGTATGCACACACAATGACAGAAATAAATAAGAATAAGCTCATAAAAATATATATATAAATTTTTCTATTTTCTTAATTCCCTTTCATTGATAGATCAAACAGTTTGTCTCAGTTTAAATGTTATACATTTTGTTTTGTTTTGAAGTAGATTTATTGAAACATAATTCACATACCATATAATTCACCCATTTGAGGACATACTGTTTTTAATCACTAAGTGGCGGCCTTTGATTTAAAATCCAGGAATTAATTTGTAAAGCTATAGAATGTTGCTTTGAGATTGAACAATTCTGAATTTTAATTTTAATGACACCTAAAACCCATGTTTTTCTACTAGAAAATAATTCCTCAATATCTTTCATGAAAACAGCAAGAACTTACTTTTTAAAAAAAGGAGAAGAAAAAATTTACCACATTCGATAATGATTGATATTGTGAGTATCTCCATTTTTCAAGGGCAATTGTGTCCCTAGCTTTCAGGAGCAGTGGTTTAATCTGTAACCGCAAGAAGATAAGCATATCAGAATAAAGACAGCAATTGCTATACAAGAAACACACATACAAAGGGTCAATTCTTAATCAATACACAAGGGTATGTGAGAAAGAAAAAGGAACACAGGATTTGACCTGGGAGATCTAGGTGCAGTTGCATCAAATATATACCAGTTAAAAGAAATGAGTGACCAAGGCAAGAGTCTCAATCAATAGAGGTTTATTAAGCTAGAGTTTGCGGGCACGCCTGGAAAAACACAAGTCACCATGGCTGGTGTACTCTGAAGAGTTTCTCAGGAGGTTTAGTATTTATACAGTTCCTTAAAGCACAGAAGACAAGTAGGAGGAAGGAGGGATAAGGGAAAGAATGATTGATGTCATCTTGTCTTTGTTTCATACCTGGAAAGATAAGCATTATCAGTGTGAAAATTAACAGACTTAATTTTAGGAGCCAGACTTGGGTTGCAGACCTAAAGCTGTAACTGGCATGTCCTTGTTTTATGGGAGTATATGCGTCTTGAAAAATTTTGTGGCCAGCAAGCATCTGGAGATGCCTGAGGCCTTTTGCCTTTCTTTGGGGGTCTGGCTAATGGATAATGCTTTGATCAAAGTTGTGAAATAATCACTATCATTTCAAAAAAACGTGGGCATGTTGCACGATTCAGTCTCCAAGCTTGACTTTCCCTTCGGCGTAATGAGTTTAGGGGCCTGAGAGTTTTATTTTCCTTTGCATCCTAAATTACTGAACTTAGAAAACAATAATTGCACCAATCTACTAGAGTTATTGCAAAAATGACATTAGAATAAGTAAACACCTTAAAAAACAAATATATATCCAAGCAGTTATTTTCCTTTACTTTTATAAACTATTTTGTATCAGAGTATAAAATCAGTAGTCGTTATGAAAAATAGACAATATATACATTTATTCAAAGTCACATTCCATTTCTACTTCCAATGATACTGTAGTATTTCTACTACAGTAATATCATATATTTATATCTTATACTTTATACTAAAATCAGAGTAGTATACAAAAATGTTACCTCGCATTATATGCTTACAATTTTTTAAACATATGAAGACACTTAATGTATCTTGTCTTGTAATTAAAAAGAGTAAAGAATCACTGTTAATGTTGCCTCCTTTTCTGTTTGGTTACAAGTTGCTTTCTTAGTATTAATTTTTAATTTATAATTATGCACAGTGATTATAGTTCTTCAAATGTATTCATACTTTTTTGTATTATAACATTTTTCTTAAGATATATTTCTAAAGTTACAATCTTTTGATCATAATATATTAATTTTTAAATAACTTAAGCTGTCAAAGATCTTTTCAAAAATATGTGCTAATTTACACTCCTGTCAACAGAATGTTGTAGTGTTTTTCATGCTGTACTCTCACCAACATTTGAAGTACCTCTTTGCTAATTAGAAAAGTGACAGGTAGTAACTTTGTATTTATAATTATTTCTCCAAATTGTTGTAAATTTGAACATGTATTTAGATATTTCTTCTTTCCTAAATTGTCTGAGACTTATTCCCAGTTTATCTTTTGCTGACTCTGTGTTTTTCTCACTGAGCTTATTCAACTCCTTAATTATTATATTGAGCTGAAGTACTAAGGATATTAACATTTTGTCTTATTTGCAATGAATATATATATTTACATTTTTATTGTGGTTTTTTTTGAAATTTTGTGTCATTTAAAATTTTGCCTTTTTTTGTGTGTTTGTTTTTTGAGATGGAGTCTCCCTGTGTCGCTCAGGCTGGAGTGCAGTGGTGCTATCTCAGCTTACTGCAACCTCTGTCTCCCAGGCTCAAGCAATTATTCTGCTTCAGCCTCCCAAGTAGCTGGGATTACAGGCGGGTGCCACCATGCCTGACTAATTTTTTGTATTTTTAATAGAGAAGGGCTTTCAGCATTTTGGCCAGTCTGATTTCAAATTCCTGACCTCAGGTGATCCACCCACCTCTGCTTCCCAAAGTGCTGGGATTACAGAGTGAGCCACCATCCCCGGCCTCAAAATTGTTTATGCAAATTACTTTTGAAGGTTTTATCTAATTTTAATTTAATTGTAAAATATGCATAACAAGCAATACAAAATGCATAAAGAAAAAAGAAGTTATTTTCTACTTACCCGTTTGCACATTAACGGTCTCTTGTTCTGTCCATGGTCTATAAAAGTTTCCAGCTTTTATATATACAGATTTTATATATCCTAATGTCTTTTTCTGAATTATCTATGCTACTCTGATCTGTCCCATTTACTTTTGTTTGCTTAGGCATAAGAAGAAAAATGTGATCAAAGAGTCAGAAAATCTTAGAGCTTAGTGGAACTTAGTGGCCATTTGCTCCATCATTTCCCAGCTGTTAAAAAAAAAATGTTCTGTAAGATGTGAATAGATTTTTCTAAACACGAAGAGTAAATCAAAGAGTTTCCATGGCTAATTAAGTTTGGGAAGTCCTATATACTTTTTTCTCCCTTGAAGATTTGCAGAATATATTAGGATATCAAAGGCTTTGTGAAATCCTGCAGTAACTAAGAATTTCTCAAACATATATAATCATTATATTCATTTTAAATGGGACACTTTCAGTTACTTGAGAAGGGCTGGCATTTCACGAACACTAAAAAACAAAAATAGGATCTATGCGCCACCTCACATAGCATCTTTTGTATCATATCTAGCTCCAACTCAGAGATGCCTAATAACGAAGCCCTCCATGGGCTTTCACTTTTCATTCCTGAATTGTCCTAACTGTTGGAGGTGCCTTTATAATGAGCTATAAAATATGAGAAATATAAATTCAATGGTGTTGACAAGTTATGAAGTTTCTCACGCAAACAATCCCTCTTAGATGTTCAATGGGAAATATGCTTGTTGTTTTGATGGCAGAGAGTGAGTGACAAAATAGAGGTAAAATATTAACATTTCTCAGAATTGGTGGACTAAGATGCCCAATCACATGCAGATTAAAGAATTTTAGATCCTGAATATGTTCCTACGTGACATTCTAGCAGTGACAATGAATAGCCCTCATCATGCTTAGGATGTCTCTGTCCACTGATTATCTCTGCCTGCTTTGTTTCCGCATCCCAGACCCAGTAGTTTCTCTCTTCCATCTCATTTTATAATGTATTTTTTTATCCAATCCTCAAAAGTATTTGTGTTCAGAAGTAACATGTTTTCTTCTGATTATTCAACCTCTCTCGGTTGTGAACTTCATGTTCCAAAAGCCAAGCATCTTAAGTTCAGAAGCTTTTGCTCAAAATTGTTTTTCTTATTTTTAAAAGCATTATCAGAAGCCCTGAAGCTGACCACTCACTATTCTATTTTGCTCTTTATCCCCTCTCTCACTCCTTTTCTATAATATAACATCAAATACCCTAAATGTTGTCTGAGTAGGAAGAAAGGTAACATCACAGATCAGCAGATTGATGTGTGTGGATGGGGTCACACTATGCTGGCTAGTGTCCAGATGAGAAATCAAACACTGAAGCTTCTTTGAAGCTTCTTTATTTAACCCACATTTCTCAATTCTCAGATCAGTGATATTTTATTTCTATTATACTGTAATTGTTAGTTTAACATGAAAATTAATGGAATGAGAATTGAGATGATATGTACATTAAGTCATTAGAAGCAAAAATATTTTCATGTTTTCAGAATTATCTATAAATTAAATTATAACTCCCCAATTTTATAGCCCCTCTACCTCAACCCATCTTCGTGAACCTGAATGTCTACAATTGGAGAATTTCATGTCATGTAACGTACCATGTGGGATGTAAGCTACCTTAACTATAATGAGCTTAATTCATTAAAAGTCCCAATTTCAACTCATGACATTTTGTGACTAATTCTTTTTCTTAAACACTCTCACTCTACACCCACACCATTTAAATTTTGCTTACCCATGGGAATTCTATTAAATATTTGAAAGGCAGGGACTGAAAATAAATGTTTTTTTTATTTTTAGAAGAGACACATTTGAGTTAATTAGAACCCAAAAATGTAGACAGTTGTAGACTTGCTGTTGAGTAAGTGAGAAGACTCTGTTGATGGCAACTGAAGAAAGAGCCAGCGCAGCATCCAAGTCTAACCGACCTGCTCCCACCAGGAATGTTTGCAATGTGTGTGTGTTATAAACACGTTTTATAAATGTATATATATACACACACACACATATATACACACACACACATATATAAATTGACAGTACATATATGACATTATATTATATATATAATTGACAGTAATTCCAAGTAAAATATAAACTTTGTTTCTAATAATAGATGTTGCTCCTGTAAAAGAATTTTTATCCCTTACCAATCATGTGTAACTCATCACCTTGAAATAAATTGAGGTTTTTAAAAATAATTCAAATTTACAAATGTATATGCATAACACACACACACACGCACCCATATAAGGAAATTCATTTAAACTCTGATGACAATATTTTCCTTTTATTCTCTGTCAGTGTGGATGTGTAAAAGTTACTTATATTATTATCCAGATTAAAATTTTAATTTTCTCCTTTTGCCTGTGTTTATCAAATTAGCTGGGTGAATAAAGTTCACCCAGTAAAAAAAATGCTTTATACCCAATAGAAAAACGTGAGAAGGGGGTGAGGAGTGGGAATGTTGAAAGTGGGAAACATTGTATAAAATTATGGTTATGCTATGTTTCTCACTGCTGGTCACAGCCAGAATTTTTCTAGAGAGAAGTATCACTTGTGAAGTTAGCCAGTTGGAAAATGACTAGTTTTATTAAAAATAGCACTAATGATAAAGCGTCTACCTACTATCAAATATACTTTAATATGACTATAAACTGTAAGCATGGCTCTGGTGCTCTAGCCATCTTCAGGCCAGAAATTGTGTCATGTTTTTTTCAAATGGACTGAGAGTTTAATCAAAGCAGACAAGTAGCACTAAATATCAGAAGAAAAAAGTGATCTATCTTATCTCTTCAACTCATGACTTTATTTTGGTAATGTAAAGATTACAGAAGGATATTGAAGGGGTACATGGTGGTAGTCTAGTAAAGAAGGCTCCAACCAGAGGGAACCTTTGGCTCTGGGAAATTTTCCCCCACACAGAAATATTCTGTAGCCCTAGCTGAGCCACCAGTCTGTGGGTCACATATATGCTGCCTTAACAGTCAGCAAATCTCCAGGAGCTCTTGGGTGATAAAAAATGGTTCCACTGATATGAAAAATCAGAATAGTCCCTAAAGATCTGAGATCTTTAAAGTTTTGTTTTGTTTGATAGCTTCTTTTAAAACATAGAAATGAAAAGCCTATCTCAGGCTCTAGCCTATCTCAGACTCTAGCTCCTGTAGTTTGAATGCTATTATTCCTAACTTGATCTTTTCACACTTCATAGCAAGTCCCAAATATTCCTGAATGAATTAAGTACCATGCTTGAGGTTCATTCTTCACAATGATTTCACTGTGATCTTCATGATTCTATCCCTGAGGTCTTAGCCTCAATTTTGCTGAAATCTAGGTCAATGCTGACCTTTGTCTATAAAATCATAATATTCAATGAAGGTTTTACCTTTTTTATTTTAGGAAATGCAAAAGATCTTTGCTAAATAGCAACTTTGATTGATTGATTGTTATCTTCTGCAAACACTGTGATGAGAATTCTTGTGAGGGCTGAATGCTGCAGTCTGTTTTGATGAAGAAAAGATATCTTTCATTCAGTATGAAGAGTAGTATGACTCATATTTGCCATCTTTATGTTGTACCTTCTCTTGAGCCTCTACTGAAATAATATTTTGTTATTATTATAGCTAATGAAAATGCATTCAGGCCAAGTTGCCAGTTTTTAAAGCATTGATACATGGAAAAAAAAACCATAACAAAAGCAACATAAATAAGTAGAGCATTTGGGAGCAATGTAGCTCCTACATTATCATTGAAAATTCTGTAATTATTTTCCAATACCCTCTTAAAACCTGTATTCTACTCCCTCTATTACTAAGTCTCACTCTCCTTCCTATTATTCTCAAATTCTCCTACTCTTGTCACTAAACAACCTAGTTGTCTGTACCTAGTAACTTGTCATTGACTAACAGATTTATCTAATTTTTCTGTAAATCAACAATCAAACAAGGATTAGAATCTCAGCTCATTTAAGTAACATTACTTTCCATCTAATCACAGAGTCAACACAATTGAACCACCAAGTATGAAGATACCTATCAGTGGTTAATCTAGTAAAAATAAACAAAAACATTTTTGTCATTTCATGCCATTAAGAATAGTCTCTCAATTAGCAGAAAGAAAGAAACATGACTATATTATATATTTATTCTGCTGTTCTGTTATGTTTGATGTTTATTTTTGAGTATGTACTACCAGTGGTTGTTTACATGGTTAATTTTTTTTCAAAACATTTTCCCCACAAGCCTCAATTGTAGCAAAATGACACATAAATGGACCTCCCCACCAAGAGAATATGTATTAAAAAGCCAATGTGTCAAGAAGACACATGTGTCAAAAGATCAATGTGTCAAAAAGCCAACTTAACAAATACTCGAAATGAAAACTTCAACAGAACTCTGCATAATACTCTCATACAACCATCTGTTATTTTTTATAATAAATGTGTCAATAAACATGAAAGTTTTTAATAATTTATATGCACATAGAATCATTGATTCATTTACTAAAATTTAATTTTTTATGTTTTTAGATTAGTAATGAAGAATTTCTAATGTTTTCTCCTTCAACACTCCATTTTGAAGACATCTGCCTTAGCATAACCATTAATTATCCAACAAGTTTATTTTTAGAACATAACATAAGTAACGGAAAAGTATACCAGATGATTCCTGTTGGGTAGTGGCAGCTGTCTTGATGCAATTGTCTTCAGACATCCTTCACAAACCACAATACAACAAGGTAAACAAATAAAATCACAGAAGCTTACATGTAAACAGTATAACTGGGAGAGATAGATGATTGTGTAAATTTTAATTTACAGATCAGTTAGGAAATAACTGTCTAAAGAAACCATTAGAGACACTCCTGAACCTGCCAGAATGGATCAGCAGGGAATGTCTGTACAAAAACTAGGAGAAGGTAGTGGGGGCTAGGTAAAATCACCCTCAAAAAATCAGTAAAATCACCCTCAGAAAAAGTAACACCCTAGTTGAGAAATACTGAGAACGGTGGCACTGACAGTTATAGAATGGGCACAACTAATTTCTTCTGAATAGAAAATCGATCAATCTGGGTGGTGGCAGGGATTGCCTGAGAAGAGTCATGGAAGAATTTTCTAGGATAATGGTAATGTATAATATTCTGAATAGATGGCTAAGTAACATAGTTGTATGCATTTGTCAAAAAATCATCAAATAGAACACTTGATGTCTGTACATTTTATTTTACATAAGTTTTACTTAAAATGCAAATGTATATTGAACTCGACTTAATTAAAAGTACCCAGAAGTAGTTAGTGATGGCATGCATTGATTTCAGCAAGCAACCTGCTGGCAAATGAATCCAAACAAAAATGAAGAGAAAGAAGAAGAAGGAGGAGGAGATGGAGAAGAAAAAGAAGGAAGACAAATGAGGAGGAGATGGTGAAAGAGGAGGAGAGAGTAGATGAGCTGAGGTAAAAGAGTGTGATGTGTGATTAAGACAACATGGGAAAGTGTTAACTGCACAGTCACGTTGCTGTATATGGATATTATGTTCGATTCTTTGAACTTTTTGTCTGTTTGATTTTTTTCTAATGAATTGTTGAAAAAAGTTCAAGAAAGTTTTGCACGTTACTCTGTATTTGTCTGTTTAAAAACATAAAAATGCTTACAATTATTAACCATAATGAGCAATGAAAGTTTTCTACCTGAAAGAAACATAGCTTCATGGGAAAAAGGCTTGTGAATTATTATGCATTAATTTTGGGAAATTGAGCTCAACTCTAAAAATTGTACCACTTTCTATGAGGTTCAACAACTTTGCATTTTTATCTCCTTTTTATAATGATGATATTGTAAGAACCCACTAATATATAAATTTATGCATGTATTTGTTTATTTACTTAATTAATAAATATTTATTAAGACTGTGCCACATATTTTGCAAAGCACCAAGAACACAATACTAAACGCTAAAGAGAGAATCCCTATCTCCTGAAAAAATTATCTGTAATGGAGAAGAGAGCAATCAAACATGTAAATATAATCAACAACTTAAGCATTCTGATAGCCAAAGGTCCCAGTGCTAAAGACATGTATTAATTAAAACGACAATTTTATCCTTATATCTGAGCATTTACTGAGAAAGAATGCATTTAGTGCAGTAAAAGACACAGTTCAGAAACTGAGGGGGCTGATATTTTCAGTCCTTTGTTGGTAGAAATTTAGATTAGTGAATCTTCTTGCTAAGAGTTCAGCTAACTTGTGTTGGAAGCAGCCCAGCCCAATAATTAAGAGCCTGATTCTAGACGAACCATTCTAGCACTTGCTAAGTTTACCGCTCTTACCATGTTATTAAAACTCTCTGTGCCTTGTTCCTAGGTTAAGACTTTATAACAGTAGCCTGTACATATATTTGTTTTTTTGTTTTCTTGAGACAGAGCCTCACTCTGTTACCCAGGCTGGAGTGCAGTGGTGCTATCTCGGCTCACTGCAACCTCTGCCTCCTAGGCTCAAGTGATCCTCCCACCTTGGCCTCTCAAGAAGCTGGGATTACAGGCATAGGCCACCACACCAAGCTAAATTTTTTGTTTGTTTGTTTGTTTGTTTGTTTTGTAGAGTCAGAGTTTTGCCATGTTGCCAGACTGGTCTAGAACTCCTGGGCTCCATATATTATTATGTGGTCACTGACTCTTCGATATGATTCTTAAACAATTTTCTTCAAATTTAATCAAATTTAATTGAGAAAGTTAAACATGATCAGTAATCCAACAGGAAATATAATTTTACTCAGATGTAGAGACTTGCATGAAGGGCCTCTTTAGAGGAAAAAAGAAGGGCTGTTAAGCACTCAGAGAATGGCAGTGGTAGAAAGCCTCAAGGAAGCCTAAGACCAAAGGAGCAAATGAAGGAAACAGTATTGCAGAAGAAGCCCAATGTGGGCTGGAGCCTTGGAAGTGGGATGCCTTGAAGGAGCTGTAGATGCCAATGCCAATTTCAGTTCCCAAAGCAGGAATAAAAACACATCCTATTGTCCTCCAGTGCCTCCCATTGGCTAAACCGAAAAAAGAGCCCGGTTGATGAGGTAGCTTGGGAGACGCAGAGTCTGCTTCTTAAGATCAGAGCGAGAAAGATGAAGATGGAAAGTGGATCTTGAGGAAAACCAACATAGTAACTAGCTTCCTAGATACAGATAATACCAACATCTCACAAACGGGTCGCATGAAGAAATTTGTCATTTTGACTGCTATAATGAGTGCTCCAATAACAGCAAGAGGGCGATGTCTTAAGAAAAGGCAACCTTGGAAAATTTAGTGGTTGTTTGCATGTTCAGGATTTACTACGGTCTTGTTGCAAAGATACACATCTGAAGATTTGCGTAGTGTGGACTTGGCTTCACCTCTGCGTTTGCATTCACCTTTTCTGTCAAAAATATATTCATTAGTAGTTTTCTACAAAATATTTTACAATTAATACATTTCCAAAAATAATATAACAACATATTTAGAAATAGAGTGAAAAGATACTTTAAAATCTTTCAATCATTTTCAGCTATAATCTAAACATCTCAGTTAATCTTATTTTTACTACCTAGTATCTAATCTTTTTAGGAACAGTGAAACATGTCATTTTACCTCGCTTCTGTGAAACTATCTTTTAGGAATGGGAAACTGGTACTCTTTCTTTCTCTCTCACACTTGCTCTCTGGCTCTCTTTTTCAATTCAAAAATAGATTGGGATTACCTATAGGTAAAGTCATCACCAATTTTTTTCCAATTACTGAAGTTTCAACTCCTAAGGCAAACTTGAAAGACCTTGAAAAAAATTTCAAATATGCTTTCGCTTGCTTATTTGATTTTGCTTTTCATTGTCTTGTACCTAGACAACACTTTGTTTTTGTTTGCAAAACGCTGGTAATTTTCTTCCATCGCTTTCATTTTGTTTTTTAATGTGTCTGCAAGTGTCATGGTCTCACTGAGTTATTACTTAGAGTTTATTCACAAAAGAGGCCTAGGTTTACTTCCAAACTGATAACAAAAATTACTTTTTAATATTAATATTTAAGTAAAACCTGCAGTTATTAACTGTGTTTATTTGCCAATATCTGTGAAGTGAGGCGTTATCACGTTCTCCAGTGGAAGAATTATTGTCTAGATTTTTAGGGGAATATCTTTTCTCCACTACTTGACTTCATAGTATTACAATTTTAAAAATTATTATTTTATTGTTTTTAATTTTTATATTTCAAGTTGTATATTCATATCCAAAAATATGTTTCTTGTGGAAATCTAGTTTTAAACTGATGCATTTGAAAACTATAAATGAAGATCACTAAAGCCACAGGCATGCTCACACAAAGACTTTACCAATAATCACTTAATAAATTTTTCAGTACTTTCATATTTCAGAAAGCCACATTTTCACTCTAAATTTTTATAACTTACATTCCAATTTATATCTGTTTACTTCTGTGTCTTTCCTTCTGGAAAGTGTCATATAATTCTTAATTATCTAGTCCCTCTGCCTAGCACTTTTACTGATAAAAAACAGTCACTAAATACATATTTTTGAAGGAGTAAATGCATAATTAAACAAATGAAAATAGGTAATTGAATGACCAATTTTAATTTTTTCTGCAGGCTAGTGATACTCAAGGAGATAATTCTTGGCCTAACATTCTACATCCAATGCTTTCCCTAATTCTGAGCAAGTGAAGGCTAAATATAAGGAATTCTTAAAATGTCAGAACATTAAAACTATGTCCACACAGATTACATCTGAATGAAAATCTCAACGAAAGTGAATTTGATCAATTAATTAGAATGATTTTAATTGGCTCATCAATTTCACTGTAGTCAATGAATATTTTCAAGTATTTTATAACACTTGAAAAGTGGTGTTCTATTAGGTAATTTAATCATCCTATTTGTGGTCTTGTTTATGTAATTCATTTCCTTAGGAGGTAAAATAAATTTATTAATAAAAAGAGAAAACAACTGTAAGTGAAGCAGTTTAAATTGCCACAAATTCTGACTTACATATGACATTGTTACAGAATCTTGGAAGTCAACCACTGCATGACAAGGGCTACGAATTCCTTTATTTGAAACAAAAACAATGTTATAAGTGACTTCCAGAGTTACACAGAAGATCAAATGAATTAGTGCTATTGAATAACTTTTATAAAAAAATAAAACTTTATATGTATGAAGTACTTGTTATAATTGATAAGAATTTTTATTATTTCACCAAAATGATTTGTTTTTCTTGAACACATCTCCCTAAAATTCACTATACATTATGTCAAATTCAGTGCAACCCCCCTGTAGCTTCAGTTGCCTTTCATAATTCATAAAACAATTCTGTTTTCTTGCTCTTTGGTATGCTTGGTGACATAAGAAGAAGCTACAATTTTAAACCAACACCTTTAAAAAGTGTCAACAAGATCTCTGTACATTCTTAGTTCATTTTAAGTCTTGGTAAAAGATTTAAAAACCATATTCATATTTTGCTTAAGAACAGGCTCAATGCACTCCAAAGTGCTAATATCTCTACCTTGATTTGGCACATTCAGTTTAATCCCTTCAGTGATAGAGAACAAATCATAATTAAAGAAGGGGTGGAAAAGGTTCTTTCAGAAGACTATTTCTTGTGTACAGATGAGTAATTAGAGTGACCTCAATGTGGTGGCTTTCCTTTGTTGCTCAGAGACAAATTACCTTTGTGCAGCAAATAAACAAGTTCAGCTCTGCAAACCCTCAATGTGAGCTGCCTCCCTGGAAGCCAGGAGTCATCTTTGGTGTCTTTGCAGTTAGATGAAAGGGAGTAGACTCTGCAGTGAAATCAAGAGTGGGGAAGTTTAAAGTTTGACTTCGTTGTTACCTTACCATGCAAAGTTAGCTCATTAGGAGTTTGTTCTTTCCAGAAACCCACAGTGAAGATTCTACCATACTTCTTTTAAACAAATCCACATAGAAAACACAGAATATTTTGTTTAGGAGAGAACAAGGTATAGTTGGTTTGAATTTAGAATGTCTCAACTTAAAATTTTCTCATGGTGAGAATTATAAGCAATTAGAATTTGGCTCCCTTTGACATCGATAGTGGATGATCAATGATCAAGGAACATTTAATCCAGCATGAAGCCCAAACCTACAGACTGTTTGCTCTAAAAAGCAAACAGACCAATCTCTGGTGTTTTGCCTTTTACAAGGATGGACTATATAACACAGAATCCAAGGTTTGATCATTAAAATAATGCATTTATTTCAGAAATAATGGCAATATATTTGACAAATAAGTAGATTTAATGGGAAATGTGGATATGTACCAGGAAAAATATTGTCTATTTAATATTTCCTTTTTAAAGTTACAAGAAAATTATGCCCATATTATAATCACAAGATATTGGATATATAACCTTGTTTTCTGTTAGAATTTCACAAAGTGAAAATTAATATATTCATTCCTTCTATCCTTTGTATTCTTTGTTTCATTGGGTTGTAGGTTTTTTTTGTTTTGTTGTTGTTTTGTTTGTTTGTTCTTTGAGACAGGGTCTTGCTCTGTTACCCAGACTGGAGTGCAGTGGCATAATCATAGCTCACTGCAGCCTTGAACTCCTGGGCTAAAGCAATCCTCCTCCATAACTGGGACTACACGTGCATATCACCATGTCGATCTAATTTTTGGGTGAGGGTAGAGAGAGGATCTCCCTCTGTTGTCCAGGCTGGTCTGAAACTCTTGGGCTCAACCAGTCTTACCACCTTGGCTTCCCAACGTGCTGGGATTACAAGTGTGACCACAGTGCCTGGACTCCTACTCTTTATTGTCTCTAAGAAAATAAATTCCCAAATTCTCCCCAGCAATCTATTGGTATCACAAAATAGATTGTTCTTCTCAGCTGTCTCTTATCTCCATTAGCTTTCTTTACTTACATCGTTTGCTGTGAGACTTTGCATGACTTCCAACACATAAAGTATACTTTATACAATGCCCAGGTGCTGTTGACTTTGGGCTTGCCCATGTGGATTACTTAGACCAATAGAACATGGTTGGAAGTGACATGTATCAGCTTGGAGTGGAAGAGGTATAGCATGTTTCTGACTCTATATCTGCTATTCCACCCTCTGAGAGAAGAAAGACCATGCCCTACATTGTGATTAGCTCTTCATCCTATGTCCTCAAAGACATGTAAAGCAACCCTAAACATGGAAGTGAGACCAGCAGGACCCCTTGGGCAGCAGTAGAGCCATCTAATGACCTGGAAGCAACAGGCAGTAAAGCCTTGGTTTTGGAGTGAAGCAGCCCGTTTCAGATCTTGGCTGTTCTAAGCCGTTACACCTTGAATGGGTTGGGTGACCTTTGTCTTTCAGTTTTTGTCATGGACATTCTCAGTTTGATAATGCTTTACTCACAGGTTGTTATGAAATGTATGCATCTCTCTCTCGCCAGAGTGAGGCTTCAGGTAAATATTCAAACATTCTTACTTTCAGTATTCCTTTGATAAGTCCCTTACCCCTCTAAACCCAAACCAGCAACATGGCCCAAGCTAAGATGAAAATGAACCAAGTTAAAATCATCATTAATCGTGATATTGATGAATAGTAACAATATTACTAAAAAGGGTTTGATTAGTCAAAGTCTATGGCACTTATTGCCTTAGGAGTGCTGTGAGGCTGAACTGTCTTTGCGGTACACAAAAATTTGCCATCAAAGTGAGATGTTAGATCTGGAAGGAACTTAAAAGATGACTTAACCTTATCATTGCTTTTCATGAATGAGGGAAGTGAGGCCCAGAAAGTTGAGTTGTCTTTCCCCAAACTAGTTCATAGCAAACCTGTCACTTAAACCAACAAAATGGTTTTATAAATAGTTTTATAGATGTACTGTCTGACATATTAAGAATATGCTTCTGGTGGAGTGCAGTGATTTGTGCCTGTAATCCCAGCACTTTGGGAGGCCAAGGCAGGCAGATCACTTGAGGTCAGGAGGTCGAGATCAGCCTGGCCATCCTGGTAAAACCCTCTCTGTACTAAAAATACAAAAATTAGCTGGGCATGGTGGGGGATACCTGTAATCCCAGCTGTTTGGGAGGTTGAGGGAGGAGAATTATTTGAACCTGGGAGGCGAAGGTTGCAGTGAGTGGAGATTGTGCCATTGCACTCCAACATGGGTGAAGAAGCAAGATTCCATCAAAAAAACAAAAAAAGGATACACTTGTTTCTGCTTCTTTCTGTTATTGTTTTTCTTGGAATAGTAAAATGTCTATGTCCCAGAGCATAACTTCTTTCTTTTCATAGAATAGCCCACACATATCATTTCATGTGAAAGAATTGCAACTCAAGCAAGGAGCTATGTTGTCAGTAGGGAAACATGTGAAGAACTGTTTGCATGTGAAATCTAACTGCACTCTTACTCAACATGCTCAATGTCAGGTAAGAGCACTCTTGCAGCTAATATAATCTTTACAGTCTGTCATCTGCACATCCATTTTTGTTTTTATCTAAAGTGACAGATTCACAATTTAAACCCTGAAACTAATTTTCCCAGTTTTTAAAACTCTAAGCTTTTAGAAACAAATGTAAATACTAAGACAAGAGCAGAAGTTCTCGAATTAGTTTCTTTTTAAAACTGCTTTAGTTTCTAGCCATGTGATGTTCAGTGAGACAAAGGCTCTTTTGACCACCTGCTCTCCTTGCCAAAATCAAAAGAAACAGAAATATATCAACAGCATTAAATGTAAAAGAGCATTTAATAAGACTCCATGTGGTAGCTAAAAAATCTTAAGAAAGTGAAAATAAAAGGGAAACTAAACTGAGTAATAAAAAAAAAAACAAGAAAAAAGGAAAAATGCGAGGAGAGGAAAGCAAAAGGATAAATAAGAGAGAGAGCAGAACCTGCTTTATATTTTTATAAAGCACAAACCTTCCACTTCTTCTGGCCACTGACTTGGGCCTGGAATCAGTCTTAGATTTAGGCTCCCTTAAAGTCCCAACCAATGTCAAACTGATTCTCAAGAAGCAACTCATCAGCAACTTGCTTAGCTGTATAAACTATTGGGACCATAAGAGGTTCATGATGGGGACTCACTTGTGTGATCCCTTACCCACTCACTCCCTGCAGACCTGACTACAAGACACAGCAGACAGAAAAAGAAGTGGTTCCATCAAAGGGAGTACCTTCCATGCCTGTCCTGCTGCTCTCCTCTGAAGTACTGTTGTGCAGGGAGAGAAACCCTAGAAGTCCAGGGGCCAAGACCATCCCTGTTTTTCTAAGCGTTTTGTTCCAGATAAGGAAGTGGCCTGAGCATAGCCATGCTGTCACTAACACTCCTTAAGTGAAGAACAATACACAGAAATCCATCTTAGGCTATTAAATCAAATATTACTCCCCTGGAAACTAGGTAAAGTTGTAGATCAGCTTTCATTATGTAGTGTTTTTTTTTTTTTCTACTACTGGAAGAACAGTATGATGAATTCACGGAAAACCCCTGTACTTTCTGTCATGCAGCCATGAAGGAAACGGGTAATAAGGGAATGGCACTCAAGCATTCTAGATCTGCCTGGATGGCTGGTAGGCAGTGATTTTCTCCAGCTCTGTGAATCCCAGCAATCCATCAAGGAGAATTGCTAGAGAAAATGAGAGAGAAATGTCATAAACCTTGCTTTCATTTTATTCTGGTGGATGTGAGGACTTGTACGGTTTAAGCAGATTATGCTTCCGAACTGAAGCTTGGTTGAGTGATTAAAAGACAAAACAATTCAATTGAAATCTTTACCTAAATGTATCAGCTTGGATTTTCTGAATTGTTCTGTGACGTATTGTCATAAAATGGAAATGTTTGTTTCAAAGGTAATAAAAGCTATTGATCTACTGTGAAGCAATATTAACATTAACATACTGCTTTTATGATTAATTTGGTGCTGCATAAAAAGAAAAAAATCCGGATCTTTTAGTTTTGGTGATTAAAGGAACAGTAGAATTTTGAAAATTTATTTTTATGTACAGTAAGAGGAACTCACTGTAGAGACAGTATACAAAGGGTTAGCTGTTACAGTTGCGTATTAAAAGTCCAGTCAGCAATTACTCAGTTAAATGAGAAGGCAAAGCATGTATAGACTTTTGCAAACTCCATTTAAACATGGGACACAGGAATATACCTTTTTGTGTGAGAGCCAAAGATGCGTTCATCTGGTCTAAACAATCTGATGGATTGTATCATGAAAAACAAATGTCTTCTAAATCCCACTATTTCTTTCTTAAAAGAGAAGTGCTTTCTAGAGTCTTCATCCCAAAGAAAAGGTGGCAGACATAGTTGAGAGGAGCGTGGTTTAGTCTGCCCTCAGTGTCTTCATCAGTCAACTCACATAGTGAACACTGAACAGTATAAAATAACATGACTTTCAGCATTAACCTGCGTTTCTGTGCTAATTTAGCAACTCAGAACAGATATATGATCTCAAGAGCGCTTATTCTTCTTTTTCTCATCTCATCAAAGGAAAGAATACATATATTTCAGAGGTATCTTAGTTGTCTTGTGTTACTATAAAGGAATGCCTGAGGGTGGGTAATTTATAGGCTTCTGCATACTGTACAAGAAGCACGGTGCCCAGATCTGCCTCTGGTGAGAGCCTTAGGCTGCTTCCACTCAGAAAGGAGGTGAAGGAGAGCCTTTGTGTGAAAAGATCACATGCTGAGAGAGGAAGCAAAAGAGAGGAGTGGTGCCAGACTCTTTTCAACAACCATCTCTAACAGGAACTAATAGAGCAAGAATCCATTCACCACCCAGGGAGAGCATTAATCTATTCACAAGGAATCCACCTCCATGACCCGAGCACATTCTATTAGGCCCCACCTCCAACACTGGGTATCAGATTTTAACATGAGGTTCAGAGGCATAACACGAGGATAGTTATAAAGATGAAATATGTTTACAAATGAAGTACTTAGCACAATCATGATATGTTGCTTCTCATTAGACGCTTTCCCTCTCTGTCTCGTCCTCTCTCTCTCTGTCTCTCTCTCTCCCTCTGTTCTTATTTGCCTATTAGTATATTCATGCGATTTGGTGGTTGTGAGGGACAGAGGAGAAGAAATGAGAAAAAACCCTGAAAGAGTAGAAGGAGCTATTTAGAGAAAAAAACATTAGTTAAAAAGACTCTTTAGCCATCTCGCAACAACCAAAGACATGCATCCCTGTCAACAAAACTATCTTTTTAATCCCATTTGGATGTTTTCTTCAAGCAACAAAAAATAGGTTTTCTAAACATCCATGTATGTTGTTTTCCATTTATATAAGAAATGTATAACGAGATTACTTTTACAGCTTGCAGTCGCTGTTTGTTTCCTTTTTAACCATAGGTACTCATAGAATCTGACTACCATATTTGCATAGATACTAAATCTGAAAAGTACAGTCTTATAAGGGTATCATTTGTTCAGAGAATTGTGATAGGAATAATGTTTCTTAAAGTTATATATACATATGCAAATTTTTTTAACGTATATAAATATCTATGTATAGATATGCACACATACATACACATACCTTTCCCAAGTAAATATAAAGTTGTTCTGCCACAAATGCTTCTTTGGCAGTAAACATATGACTATTTCAGGCTAACTACTGACTATAAGATAATAACAATAGCTAATATTGATTGAGCATTTACTATTTGAAAAGCACTATAATTAGTACCTAAAGTACATTACCTAATTAAATCCTCACAATTCCCTTGAGAGAGGTTTTAGAATTGTGACCATTTTAGAGGGGAAGATACAAAGTACAAAGATTTTTTTTTATAACTTGCTCAAACTCATTCCCTTACAAATGGGTCTAAATCCAGGGATTTGAACCCATTTTTTACTAATTACAAAATTCAATCTCTAACCCTCTACACTACTTAAAGAGCCAAACCTCATACGCTACCCATAAACAACAATTTAAAGTGATAGTCACTTCAGGAAAAATAGATTGTTTACAGAAAGTTTGCTCTATTCTTTAGAGAATTTCTCTTTTTGTCAGAAAAAGGAATATACAGAGGGGAGAATTTTCTTTAGATGAAAATTTAAGAAACTAGAAACTTAGATTTATATCATAGGCTTTGCCTTTCTACATATACTTGTTAGAAATCAGCTATTTTCAGAGAGTCATAGAGTTTGAGGGAGGAAATGGGGGTCTGGAACGGAAATTGCTACCAGACTCAGTGACAAATTAAGGACAACCGTAAAGCTGTTATAGTGTGACTTAGATTTTCTAGGATTGAAGGATTGTATCAGTCAGGATAGAATAGGCTATGTTTTGTAACAAACAACCCTTAGGTTATTGGTAGCTTCTAAGACAAAAGGTTTTAAGTTGCTTTTGTTTTGTTTTGTCTTTTTTTTTTTTTTTGAGATGGAGTCTTGCTCTGTCTTCCAGGCTGGAGTGCAATTGCGCCATCTTGGCTCACTGCAACCTCTGCCTCCTGGGTTCAAGCAATTCTCCTACCTCAGCTTACCAAGTAGCTGGGATTACAGGTGTCTGCCACTACGCCAAGCTAATGTTCGTAGTTTGTATTTTTAATAGAGACAGGGTTTCACCATGTTGGCCAGGCTGGTCTTGAACTCCTGACCTCAGGTGATCCACCTGCCTTGGCTTCTCAAAGTGCTGGAATTACAGGCATGAGCCACTGTGCCCGGCCCGTTTTAATTTTTTTATCCCTTATGTTACAGGTTCAACAATAATGAGCTGGGGGCCAGGATCCACACTCCTACACACTGAAACCTAGACTAAAGAGCACTCCATTTCAGTTTATATCAGGACCATGGTTGTGGCAGGAAAAAAAGAAATGGGACTCTAGCAAACAACAGCAGCAGCAAGTAAACGTTCAATTCATAGATACGTCACTCATACATTCAACGCTCATCAGCCAGAACTAGGCTTGTGGCTTTACCCAACCTCAAAGGATCCAGAAATTGAACAGTGTCTAATGATCAACGAGGTTCAGAGTAGGTCAAGGAGAACTGGTTGATGAAGTGCCCAAGGGCTGGGATGGAGCAATTTTATAATTACAAAGATTTTAAACTAACTCTGTGGGGAGAAATTTATTTTTTGTAACAGCAGAAGTCCCCTTAGGATGATACTTGATTGTGTGAGATTAATACTTAGATAAGCCATCTGGAACAGGGGCTCCAAAGCATATGGGACCACTGGTGCTCAGGGTAATGGGGTTGGTGGGGTTGGGGACAGAGAGAGAGAGAGAGAGAGAGAGAGAGAGAGAGAGAGAGAGAGAAAGAAATATAAATAGCATTGAGGGGAAATCTAAGAACTGATGGCTGAAGAGGGACTTTAGAAAATATTAGAAATGCTTAAAGGGAATGTAAGATGTTTCTCTTTTCTTTGTCCTTCCCCATGAGCTTCTTAGTTAAATTGCTAGGTTTGTCAATGCTTTGAGGAGGTGTGGTGCAGTAATGAAATGCTAAATTCTGCAGCCAGGTTGGCAATGCCAGGTCAATACCTGACCTCTCTTTATTCTTCATTTCCAAACTACAGAAGAGCATAGACATAGCACTTGGGCAGGAGAAACAGCTATAATTACTTAGTTTAGGAGAATTTCTTCTAAGTCCTTACAAATGAGTGAGGATATGAATGAGGGAGATTGTTTTCCCACATTTTCAACATGTGTATCTCCTTGTTGCTGAGATTTGGTTGTAAGCATTGTGGTGCCTACACAGGGTGCGTGTATCTTAGAGGCTGTGCCACGACTGCTATGAATATCAAAATGTGCACTTCTGCTAATTCAAGTTTGAGCAACTGTATACTTCAGCTTTGTAAGTAGAATTGTCATTTTGTTTTGTATGCCTTATACATATGCACTTCCTTCACCTACATTACTTCATTTAATATTAGACTCAACTCCACAATGTAGGTAACACCACAGATTTTCTACTCATTTTATGTATTAGAAAATGAGGACTAGGCCAGAGCTGTGGCTCGTGCCTCTAATCCCAGCACTTTTGGAGGCCAAGGTGAGTCAACTGAGCTCAGGAGTTCGAGACTAGCCTAGGCCATATGGTAAAACCCTGTCTCTACCAAAAAAAAAGAATAAAAAAAAAAAGAAAATTAGCTGAGCATAGTGGTATGGGCCTGTGGCATTAACTACCTGAGAGGCTGAGGTGGGAGGATCCCTTGAACCTGGGAAGCAGAGTTTGCAATGAGCAGAGATTGTGCCACTGAACTCCAGCCTGAGGGACAGAGTAAGACCTTGTCTCAAGAGGAAAGAAAGAAAGAAAGAAAGAAAGAAAGAAAGAAAGAAAGAAAGAAAGAGAGAAAGAGGGAGGGAGGGAGGGAGGAAGGGAAAGAAAGAAAGAAGAAAGAAAGAAGAGAAAGAAAGAAAGAGAAAGAAAGAGAAAGAAATAGAAAGAAAGAGGTAGCTTACACTTATAACTGCAGCACTTTACGAGGCCAAGGTGGGTGAATCACGAGGTCGGGCGATTGAAACTCTCCTAACACGGTGAAACCCTGTCTCTACTAAAACAAAAATTTAGCTGGGCGTGGTGGCACGTGCATGTAGTCCCAACTACTCAGGAGGCTGAGGCAGGAGAATTACTTGAACTTGAGAAGCAGAGGTTGTAGTGAGCGGAGATTGTGTCGCTGCACTCCAGCCTGGAGGTGGGGTGGAGGAAGGAAGGAAGGAAGGAAGGAAGGAAGGAAGGAAGGGAAGGAAGGAGAAAGAGAGAGAGAGAGAGAGATGGAGGGAGGGAGGAAGAGAGAGAAAGAGAAAGAGAAAAAGAAAGAAAGAAAGAAAAAAAGAAAGAAAGAAAAGAAAATGAAAAGCTAAAGAAAACTTACAAATAACCCAGTGGCAGAGCCAGAACCTGGTTGCTCAGATGCCTTCTAACACCCTGGCTGGAACTTAGATTTATTGTACCTCCTGCCTTGTCAGAAGCTAACTCTGAGTTAGCTGTGAAACATGGAAACATTTGCTTATTGGGTTGCATTTGACAAAACACACTTGACCCCTCTGATTTTGCTCACATTTCCCCCTGTCCCTTTCTACCTCTAGCAGTATCTGCTCTAGGGCCAGTCCTTTCCAGGAAAAGAGAATATTTTCACCGCCTCCCTCCCAGACAGGCAGGTATATTTTCTGAAGTCACTCCAGGGAGAGATGAAGTGCTTTTCATGCTGGAGACTTTCATCTCTTCTTGGCAGTTTTCTTAAAGTTAGCTTTCTTCTCCCCTAGTGGCTTTTAAATTGTTTATTTCAAAATTCCTATCTTTTCATTTTTTATTTTCTTAGATCTTAGTCACTTTGGGGAATTACTGTGAAAGGTTGACTGGTTTGTTTTTGTTGTTGTTGTTTGAATGGAAAAATGTTGCTCTCCCTTTGCTCTTCCTTCACACCCTCTCCCACTCAATTATCAATCATCGATCACTTCTGCCAGTGTATTAATTGACTTTTTGACTCATGGAGTCTCTGGGCACACTTACACTCTGACCTTTTACTCACTGGAGGCCGATGGCTTCCATAGGCTTCAGTCTTTCCCTGTTCATCCCCATGCCCTGAAGGAAAAGTGCAGTGAGCAAAAGCAAGCTACAGGAGGAAAGGCAGATGCTACAACAAATGTGAGATTAGAAACTTTATGTTTGCATCACTTTCTAAAGAGGCAAACTTCCAAGTCAGAATAATCAGTTATCTAAGACTAGATTATAGGCACATGCCTCCCAGAGGACAGGAGGGACCCTTAGACCACTTAAGTGCCCATGGGCCCCACTAAGACTTCTTTGTCAGAAGGAAAGTTCCCCTAGACAACTAGAATACAATACTGAGGTTAAGGTAATAAGGCAAATATCCACTAAAATCCAATGCATTGGCTGCCACAAATAAAAATTTATCGCATTTTTTGCACTTATACTTCTGAAAATGTTTCAGTACATAAAAATAAACAGTTCTCAAATGCAGTTATTTTTCTATTACTAATAATGCCCCTTCCTTAAAGGGATATGATCCAAAAATCTCATCACTCACTGTATGTAGCTTCATGTCCAGCATCGCTGAATGTCCATTCATTTCTCTGCTAATTTTGCTATTACCTTATCAATATTCAGAAGTCTTGATTGCATAGGAAAGTTAAATATGACCATCAAGTCCTCTTTTCAGTAGTAAGAAAAATGAAGAGGGAAAAAGGAGAGAGAGCTTTATAAAACTACATAAATATATGGTATTGCACGGAGGAGAAACAATAGCAATAAATAATGTTAACAACAGCTTTTCTAGTTAGTAAGTAGCATTTCTTACACACTTAATTTTGTGCTTGTTTCTATGTTATATCATGCCTTACTCATAGCAATTTTAGGATGTAGATGCCATTGCCATCCACATTTTTAGAGGAACAGAACTGAGGCACAGAGAAGTTGAAAGGCCACAGAGTTAGTAAACCAGTGTGCAATCCCCACAGCTGGCCTCCAGAGCCCGCCCACACCTGCCACATGCTATCTCTTCTCCTGTGGTTTTCAGTCCATGGTATGGTTCAATCCTCAATTCTGCAGCTGTACCCAAGGCAGTTGAAGCGGATGACATCTGTGATATTTCTTCTTTACTATGCCTCTGTTTAACTTTAGTTAGCATCTGACTTAACCTGGTTTCTCTATCCAGTGGAGATGCCCAAACTTTTGTTACTGAAGGTATCAGAACCTTGAATTTATCGCCAGGGTTCTTGTTTGAAGTTTCATTCGGATCCCAAGGACGTCTACCTCTGCATGTAACAATGATGTGTTGATGGTGATCACCTAGTTCAATTCATGGTTTTTTTTCCACCTTCATTGGATGATAACAACACTGTTTTGTCTTCTTAGTCTGGCTGAATCTACACAACCCATAATGGAATGCTTTCCTTGCCCTTTCATTGACTAGCACAAGCAAACTTAATTGAAGGGCAGAATCCCATTTCACCGGAGCGTGGATCTGTTCAGTAATGATAGCATTCCTCCACTGAACTCTAAAGCCTAAGGTCACTGAGAAGGGAAGCAACTGTTGTGCTGTTATAGGTATGTTTTGTGAGGAATTTCACTCCATTTCTGTGTTTTTCTGCCTGAACCTGTATGGGAAAAATGCAGTGTATATTGACAGCATGATCAGATATTGTGCCTTGTGCTAAAGGCAGCGCCACAAACTCCTGGGTCTTATCTTGTGGTGGCGCTGTAACCATGTCTTTAATAAGCTATTCCATCACTCTATAAGACAAGCTGCTTCTGAGAGATAAAAGGTTAAGATCTGTGAATCTCATAGGTATGCATTCATTCTCTAGCTTCCTTTACTATAAATTAAGTCACTTGATAGGACCCCATGTAATTTGAGATTCCATTGGCATCCCGAAATTGTCTCTCACATAATAGTGCTAGAAGATAAATGACAGAAAAATCAAATCCAAATCTAGAATTAACGTCTATTCGTGAGGACAATTCATGGTGCCCTCTCTGTGGTGAAATAAGTCAATTTAACTACCCTTTCGCCAGAGACCAAACTGTTACCTGTTACCTGGAAGTTCCGGTACCACATAAAGGCACAAGCTTTGTTTCACTGGTAGCACATTAGGGATTCAGAGCCAGGTCAGCACGGACAAAGGGAAGCACATTTATAGCCTCCAATTCTGCCGCAAGTCTGACCTTCAATGGACATTTTACTCAACGTGACCACAAGTAAAATTGTGTTAACTGTTTTACTACAGCATGACTATACTTTCAAGGGATCCACTGTGAACTACGATTTGGGTGAAGTTTCCCGGTGACTCTGCCGAACTCATCCAACTGTTGGAAGACTCCGATTATCAAAAATAAATGAATAAATAGATTTATTGCAATGATTCCTACTACTGCATTAATCAAAGATAATGGGATGCTTAATTGACTGAACATTATAGATATCTTTTAAAATATAAAAAAGATAATATGGGACAGTTAAAATATATGGAGTCCTATTAATTGTAGTTAAAGCTATATTAACAATCTCAACTAAAAGGTTTACATCTTTAAATTATTCTTAATACTATTGGGCAACACAATCTGCAGAAAAATTAAAGAAACACATTTTACTTTTTAAAAGAAAAGAAAATTATAGAATGAATAATAAAGTTATTTCCCCTATACAAATATGAAGCCCCTGAGAGTATTGCAAGCTTTTTTTTCACCTTTACTCTTCAGTATTATTTGGTAATTATTCAGGAAAATTGCCTATTCTTACTTACCATACCCTATTAAATAGTTAGTAAAAAATTTAAACAATGATTTCAAATTATTATTTATTTCAATTATATTCACTCTAATCCTGACCTATGGGTAATTAAGCATTCCATTTCCGTAGCACCACATGTCAAAACTGCTGCCTTTCCATTCTAAACTTGTGTGCATGCACAGGCCCGTTAATGTGATTTGTATTCTTATTTGCATACTTTATTATAGTAATATTCTGAGTTGAGAGCTTTTTGGAAAGTCTCAGTTAAATAGGCCAGACATTGCCATCTGTTATTCTCATGCTGGAATCACCCAATCCCAATCATATTTTGTCTTGGCAATGGTCATATTTTTGGTGCCACCAAAAAAAAAAAAGAAGGAAGAGAAGGAAGGATCATGGAGGGAGGGAAGAAAGACTTACTCACTTTAATAGTTGCTGTCATTGATACATTCCAGACTGGAAACTCCTTGCATCCTCATTGGACACTTAAACATAATGGATCTCTAGTTTCGTATTACCATCACCACTGAGAAAAATGAGTAAAACAGGAGTCATTTAAAAAAATAGCACCCGTGTGCCTGATTTGTTTGTTTATTTATTTATTTATTTTGAGATGGAGTCTTGCACTGTCACTCAGGCTGGAGTACAATGGCACAATCTTGGCTCATTGCAACCTCTGCCTCCTGTGTTCACGTGATTCTCCTGCCTCAGCCTCCCGAGTAGCTGGAATTACAGGCACACACCACCACACCTGGTTAATTTTTTGTATTTTTAGTTGAAACGGGGTTTCACTATGTTGGCCAGACTGGGTCTTGAACTCCTGACCTCATGATCCACCCTCCTCAGCCTCCTAAAGTGCTGGGATTACAGGTGGGAGCCACCGCACTCGGCCTATCTTTTAACTTAGCATATATTTATTTTGGAAGGCTTTAAATTATGAAAAATAAGAAAACAAGCAATAATAACAAAATCTCTGTAATCTTTCACTTAATTATTGGGCGATTAGGGAAGATCACACATTTCCTCACTATTAATTTACCCATCTATACAGTACGAAAAAAAAAAACCATATCTCAAAATTGCTGTGAAGGTTAAATGAGATGATAAACCTCAAATAACACAAAAGTGGATACATAGTAGGAACTAATTAAATGTTACTTCACGTTGAACTTCATCGACAGCCTAGGCAGGATGCTCTGAATGAACTGCTCTGAAATTGGTGACAGCATCTTCGGGAGGTAATCTTCTTAAATGATTGAGAAGCAATCTTATACTTGTTGTACAGCTTCAGAAATAGCATAAGAGAAACAACAATAGAACTAAGTGTTTGGTGTGAAAGTCTTCTGAGTTTCCATGAAAACAAACAGACTAAATGTGAGAGGCATCTTTGTGATAAATTCCGTTATTAATCTTTTGAACTTTCAAAGTGATATTGAGTTGTTGGATAGACTTTGTCTCTGGGACACTTTAATTACTCATGGAAAGTCAACAGCATTTATAGATTAGAACTTTAAGCATTGTTGTAGGTACACGGTTTTTGTTTTGTTTTGCTTTGTTTTCTAATTCCTTAGGCCCCAGTGCAGGATACCTGAGGAATTACTAGCAGTGAATACATTTCTCACAAGGCTGAAAAGGGAAAGAAATAAGCAGCTCCTAAAACCCCTGCTGCTTACCCAAATCTATGATTTCTAGATCTGGTTCATCTATTTATCCACTCGGTGGGTGGTATTTTATGATAAGGCAAGGATAGGAAAAAATATTTTGCTTTTCTGTTATCAGATGCTCCAGATTGATGCCAATCTCAGAAATACAAAAATCAACTGCAATGGGAAGCAGGATCACGTTAAGTGAAGATTTGTCCCTTAGGGAAAGAGACCCCATTGATTTCAGGAGATGTTAAAAACCTTTTAAGACTTGAACAAATTGTAAAGAATCTATATTAATTTAGATAAAAGGAAATATTTGATTTTATATTGGATTTCAAGGAATGACACCTGATTTAGGAGTTTTACTCCATCATAATGTCATTCTTTAAACTTGGCCTCGAAAAGAAGAAAGTTGGCAATTTAAACCTCCTGCTTATGTTCCACTTTTTGAAGTTTTAGCATTTTATTTTCTAAGTTCAATTACTTCACACTTTAAAAAGAGAAGGCAAGATGAATGTCATTATTTAATTTTTAAATATTTGGTTGCTATATTTCTTTTAAAAATGGGACTTGGTGGGGAAAATTGGGGTGAGTGAAGGATAAGAGACTACATACTGGGAACAGTGCACACTGCTCAGGTGACAGGGGCACCAAAATCTCAGAAATCACCACTAAAAAATCTACCAATGGAACCAAACACCACTTGTATCCAAGAAACGATTGAAATAAAAATTAAAAAAAAAATAACCAAAGGCTTTATGTGCAGATCCTGAATCTAAGAAAATGTAAAAGAAAAAAGAATCAGAAGAGAAGAGTCCGTGTCACTGAATATATATCGCCAAGATGTGATTTGGTAATAGTTATAATAATTCTGGAAGCGTGGAGATTTTGTGAGGTTAAAGGGCTTAAAGAATATCTAATGAGGAAATTATTTTACTCAATTATGTTAATTAAAAAATAACCATAGCCAGTAAATGTGTCTGTTGACTTAAGACAGAACGAAACCAGCCTGGTCAACATGGTGAAACCCCGTCTCTACTAAAAATACAAAATTAGGCAGGCATGGTGGTGGGTGCCTGTAATCTCAGCTACTCTGGAGGCTGAGCCAAGAGAATCGCTTAGAACCCCACAAGGCAGAGGTTGCAGTGAGCCGAGATCATCCTACTCCACTCCAGCCTGGGTGACAGAGCTAGACTCCGTCTGAAAAAAGAAGAAGAAGAAGAAGAAAAAAAAAGACAGCAATTATTCTCCTTCACCTCAAAATATTCCCACATGTGCACTTCCGTATACAACACATAGATGCATTATTTATTTATTTATTTATTTATTTGAGATGGAGTTTCACTCTTGTTGCCCAGGCTGGAGTGCAATGGCACAATCTCGGCTCACTGCAACAACCACATCCCGATTTCAAGAGATTCTCCTGCCTCAGCCTCCCTGCTAGCAGGGATTACAAGCACATGCCACTACGCCAGGCTAATTTTTTGTATTTTTAATAGACACGAGTTTTTGCCATGTTGGCCAGGTTGATTTCTAACTCCTGACCTCAGGCGATCCATCCACCTCAGCCTCCCAAAGTTCTGGGATTATAGATGTGAGCCACTGCACCCTGCACATAGATGCATTTTTTGCTCCACAAAAGCCTGCCTTCTCTCCTTTATAATTAGCAACAGGGAACTGGCCCTGGACATGAGTCAGGTAGGAAGAGAATAAGGGACACTGAGGATCCAGCACTGCTAATCAACATGACTTTTGATTGGATTCCATCTTTAGTATGGCAGCAGACATCAAGTAGGAACCCAGATGAATATGAGGGTTGTGGGCTATTGGTAATTAATTCCATTATTTTCATGTAAAGAAAATAGGCCTGATACCCATATGCCTAAGTTCCAAATTTGATGACTATTTTGACTGCCTAGAAATTATCTGTATTTTTTTCTTTTTTTAGGAAAAGAACTTTGAACTCTTAAATGTATTGAATGCTTTTTAATCAAAACCTAAGCGAGCTGTGGAGTGAGTATGTAGTTAGGATTGGTTTCTAGGAAGCAGAAACTAGTAGTTCAACAGCAGCCTTGGCTGCCTGGAGTAGCCAACAAAAAATTACGTGTGTGAATGTTTTCCACTCTATAGCTGTCACAGTGGACTCATGATACTGCTAAGACTGAGCAGCAGGCAAGGTTTTAGCTTCCTCTTTCCAGTTTATGTTCAGAGCCAACATGTAAGTGTTGTAACTTCTACCTGTAGCTGTTGGTTAACATACACTACAGCAATATGCACACAGTCCTAACTGAAGCTGCTAGCATTTTGTGCTCTTGTTTCTAAGCCACAAGGACCCCAGCCCAAAATATACGAATTTTTGTAGTTTATATTTTTAGTACATTGCTAATCCCCCCAAAAAACTCCACCTGGCAATATGTTCTATGAAATATTTATATATATATGCCTTAAAGCATTTCTAAGATTAAATAGAAAAGTGTAGATTGGGTATGCATGGTAAAATGGTAAAGTTTGAAGGTTAGAACAAAGGCCACTTGTCAAATATCAACAATGCACATTAAATTACTGTGGGAAATGAGCTGAGTTCCAGAATAAGAGAGAGAAAACAGTCCATTAAGTTCTTAATACAAGTCTTTAAATTGGTGTAATTGAATTCTTATTGACTACAAGCATGATATTTCTATCAGCTTGTGCAATAAGAAGAATGAATGAGAAAGCAGGGATGTTTTTCCTTCAGTGTAAATAAGAGTAGATGACATGAGAATTTATAAGCCATTCTTAATCAGCTGAATGAACCTACTTCATGGTCAAATATGGCTGTACAAATACAACTCTGGGCTTGGATTGGTAAAACTATTGCTCCAATTCAATTGATAATGGGAAAAGCTGTTAGTGTGGAACATTAGCCAACTAGTTGAAGATTGCATTGCTTATCTTATAAGATTTTTACAGTAGAAATCACAATAGTTAAAGGCTGTGGCATTTTGCAGAGAAGATAGAGCTTTGAAAGAAAACAAAAGGAAGGAAGCAAGAAAAAGTCAACAAATGATAATTACATAAATACTAGCCCAAGAGTGAAGACACCCATATTTTCCCCAGATTTTGCTACCTCTGGTTGGGATTCCCTTCTCATCTTTAAAAAATTTAAAATTATGCTACATGATCTCTAAAATTTCTTCCAGCAGGTCAAAACTACTCTACCCTCATTATATTAATAAGGGTATAGTAGTAATTAATACCTTATTATATTAATAAGGGTATAGTAGTTTTAACCTGCTGGAAGAAATTTTAGAGATCATGTAGCATAATTAGATCCAAAATAACTTTCACATAAACATTACCATCTGAAATTCCTTCTGGAAAACCTCCACGATATTTTTATTGATTTGTCTGTTTGTTTTTATGTATTTGTTTATCTTATGATTTGTTATTATTTTTGTGTGTGCAGAAAGTCATGCATTCCTAATGGTAAATTTAAAGACAAGTTTGAAAAAGAAATCCAAATTGTGGATAGAATAAGGGGAATTGGAGGAACATAAGACACTGAATAAACACTTCTATGCTAAAGGCTGTTGCTACTAATATATTATTGTTGAAAATCATATAGCATCGACAGTGTTGTTAAATATCATACATACTGCTTTAATTTATATAATTAGAATAGACTCAAAGTAAAAAAAATAGTTTAGGGTATAGGAAGAAAGAAAGAAAAAAAGGAGAAAGAGAAGGGGAAAGAGAAGAAAAGAAAATGAAAGAAGAGGAAATGAAGTGAGCCTCTTGTGAAAAATTCCAGTGAGTACTATTTGTACTAACAACAATACAAACTGTGTCTCTAGCATTTTGCAATGAGGAGACCCTGGACCAGAATCTCCCTTTTCAGAGCCACCATTAACTCCGAAAAGAATTCAGAGAATCGCTTCCTTTGTGGTCTTCTCGCCATTCCACCTAACTCTCTCATTCCCTCACCCATTCTCCAAGAGGAATTTAGAATTTTCCTAAAATAAAAGAATGATCTAATTATTATTTTGCTTAAAGCCCTTAGCAGACTTTCCATTGCACTTGGAATAAAATCCCACGGTCTCACTCTGTTGTCCAGGGCCTTGTATGATCTAAATCCTGCCTGTTTCTTCAGTCTCATCTTGTTCCATTTTCCCTGGCTCAACAGATTCTATACACATTGGCCTTAAAGGTTTTCAAACACAACCAGCTTATGCCCTGGTCAGGGACGCAGCGTTCCATTGGCCCACAGTGCTCCCACTTACTTCCCCGTAGTCTACCAGCATCGTGCCTTTGATCTCTGTTTCTACATTACTTTTTCACAAACCTTTTCTCTACTTCTCCTCTCTGCCCTATATCCTGTATGGCATACTAAATTAATTATTCTACTATGCATGTTGATTTTTTCCACATCACTTTTCTCAATTTATTCTTATTTGTGGCATTCATTGTTTCATTCTTATTTCACTCACTAGCAAATAAACTTTATTTCAGCCAGCTATTAATCCTATTAATTCAGAAGAGTGTCTAACACATAGGCACTCAGCTTATTTGCTGAATAAATTAATGGGACCTATTCTCAAGTTACAGGGAAAGTGAAAGGTAGAATTGTTCAGATATTCTTATTAGGTCTGAAACCTCTGATTATGAGAAATCTGCAGAAGAGAAGAGTGGAGCATGGATGGTGTGACATAAAACCTTTGTGTAATAACAGGGCTGGAGGAGGATTGCCCCATAAGGGATTAACTTGTTGAATTCACAGAATACAGAAAGGCTTTCTTTGATTATTTGCTTGTAAAGTAGTAAACATAATACAATGAATTTGCTTCTGGGCTTAAAAAGAAAGTAGGTCTCCTTGATGCAAAATCAAACAAAATAAAAAACTAAGATGATGGGGGGAAAAGTCAAGAAAAAAATGATGCTAAGTGAAGAAAGCTTAACTAAGTTAAGGCAAAAAATTGCAGGAGACAGTTTTGGGTGAAGAATGAGAAAATAGAAAATGGAATTAGCACATCGGGAACTAATTGTGAATTGAATTCACATGAATTCATTGAATGGTTTATGCCATAATAATTGAAGTATTCAAAGGAATGAAACTCTTCAGAGAAATTCCTTGAAAAGGCAGCAAAGTGTAACAAAAAAGAAAAGCACTAGATTGAGAGGCAGGGCAGCTGCTGCCATTCCTAGATCTGCCTTTGATTTGACATGTAACTGGTAGTGTATGACATCACATACTTATAGATAAAATGAGAAAATATAAATGAATCTGAGTTTAAGATTGAATTTCTGGCATTTATAGCTCAAATACCTAGAAAAAAAACCAAGTAAGTCAAAATAGATTTCAAGACAAAAGCCATTCCATTCTGGATAAATATGAAGATCTCCTCCAGGAAACCTCAGGGTGAAACGCAAAGCCCAGACTCACTTGCTCACCTGTGATGCTCTCTGCTTATTGACGTATCACATCACTACTCAGACAAATCAAATGTGGGAAACCTGATGAAAAGTTTGTGATGCTAATAAAAATCTGTGTTCCAATACATTTCTAACTTTCTAGAGAGCTATATTATTTTTATTATTGCTGTTAAGAATGTCTATGGAGTCTGACTTAGCAGCTGGCTGAGGATAGCTTTTACTACCCATCATAGCAATTCTAGGATGCAGCCTGAGGTGGTTATCTATATTTTACATTTTACTAGGATGCTTTGCTTTACCAAAATTAATACTGCTATTTTCAAACAAATGGAGATTGTGCCAGAAGGATGGGATTATTGGACCTTTACAGTGACTTTGAGCTGGTGAGAAGATCTCGTGTTGATTTTTACCTTTCTTTCAGTTCATACTGCTTAGCTCACAATCATACTATCCTCTGCCCAAATTATTTTAACAGTCTTCTAACTATTCTTCCAGCCTTAAGTTTGTCTCCTTGTCAAATCCAGCAGGCCATTTTCTAAACCAGTAAATGTTGTTAATGAGATACTTATATCCCTCTCTTGCTTAAGAATCAATCCTTGAGGATTAAGTTCAAATTCTTTATCATGACACAGACAAAATTTCACTATCAGGACACTGTCCTTTCCAGTCACTTCCCAACGAACCAGATTATTCCTTTCTCTCTCACGTGCCATTTTATATGTCTTCACCTTTGCTCATGTGTTTTGTTTATCTTGATTCATGTTTCTGTCTTGGAAACTCTGATTTATCTTTCAAGTTCCAACTCAACCATACCTTCTTTTCCATAACCTTCCCTGATATTATACATCCCATTGCTCCCATACCAGAATGAGTTGTGTTTTTTTCTGTACTTCCAAAACTCTCTGTATATACTTCTCTGACAGCTTTTAGCATTTGATGTGGTTTACTGTAATTGAAAGTGTCTTTCTAGAAGGCATATATGTTTGAACTCATGGTACTGTATATAGTGTCACACAAGCAAGCATGGAACAAATGGTAATTGAGTTATTCTGAACCCAATTGAATTAAATTGAACTTAATAGTAAAAGATAGCCATGACTACTGAGTATTAAAGATTGGAAGACCTTTTAAAGTCTGAAGTATGATGGCAATATGCCCTTTTGAGTTTGTGGAGGAATGGAGATTATGTCTTTTCTCAAGAGTAGGTATTATCACTTCAGAAGCCATTTGTTGGCCAAAAGCAGAAGAGTGGCTTCCTCTGCAAAGTGGAAATAAACTGGATCCACCAGAAGAAACTGGATAGACACAATGAGAAGAAGATCTATGACTAGAGCAAGATGTTTTCTGGCAGTGTTATTTTTTTCACATGCCACTCAGTAAAAGTCCATGACTTAGAAAACCCTACAGGTAAAATTATCTGTGCTGAAATTTTTATGACCTGCAAAAAAGAAACAAAATTAACAAAAGCAAAGAGCATACAAACACACAAGTATAGATAGGTGCATATGAGAACCAGTGTCAAATTGCCAACCGTGCTTTACTAAGGACTATCTTTCATTTTGAGATTAAATCCTTTCTGATTTCTTCCTATTGATTTTTCTGGTTTAGCAGAAATGATGACAACAATGGTTATATGTTTATTCTTTGATTGATATGTCTTTGTTCTTTGATTTATTTTTTATTGTTAGTTTAGATTTCTATTTTTTAGGCTCTTACTTGAACAAATTAAAGTTTAGCAGCACTCTAGTAGAACTTAAAAAGGGGTTTTGAAATTCAACTGTTCCAAAAAAGCCAGTCTGGAAACAAGAAAGTTCCCAAGAACATAAAGTAAAACTGTTGATAGGTACTGGAAGAACCATAGATTGAGAGTCCAGAGGCCAGAGTTTAAGTCCTAATTCTGTCACTACTTGAATATGTGAGTGCCTGAAAACTACTTTAGAACTATGGGAACCCAAGCTTCTACATTTATAAATGAGGTTCGTGAGGCAGACCATTGGTTTTGGAGATCTGTTATGAAGTTTCTGGGTGGCACATAGCTACTGCTAGAGTCACAGGAGAGAGGTGCCCATGAGCAGAGAAAATGTTTCTCCACTGATCTCTCTTCATAGTGTCTCATTTATATCTTTTACTTACTGAGTTTCCATAGATTATTTTGGAAAAAACAAAAACAAAAAACTGTGTTGTTGAAATCTCCACATAGATGTCTAATAGCTCATCAAGCCCAGATCAGAGCTTAGATCTTTATCCCAAATCTGCTGCATCCATAGCCTACTGTGTCTCTGCTCATGTAATACCATGCATCTAATTGCTCAGACATGAAATCTGACCAGTCATTCTGATTCTTCTCTTTTTCTCACAACCCACATTAATTTTTTCTGTATATTACGTTGGCTATATCTTCAAAATCCATTTGGAATCATACCACATCTCATCCCCTCCTTGTAGGCTGCCTTTATAATCCCTGACATGGATTATATGAAGAACCTCTGGTCCCTGCTTTTATCTTTACTCCCACCAGTCTATTATCCACACAGCAGCCAGACACATACTTGCGAAACTTAAATCAAATTATGTCACTTCTTTGCTCACAGCTCTCCAGTCGTTCCCTCATCTAACTCAGAATAAAAGACAAAATCAATACCGTGAGATAAAACATCCTAGTGATCTGTGTTGCAGGTGGGCTGGGGTACTGCCCCATTGGCTTCTTCTTCCGCTTCTCTGTCTCCATCATCCAGCTCCTGCCACAGTGGCCTCCTGGCTGTTCTTTCAGCAAGCTGGACTTGCCCTGCCTTGGGGCCTTTCCATGGCCTTGGATACTCTCCTGTGCTCATGTATAAAAGGACTAACTTCTCCACCTCTTTAAAGTCTTTGCTAACATTTCTTTTGTTAACATTTCATTTTCTTCAACACAGCCTGCCTTGACCACTTTATTTAAAATTCAATCCATCACCTGTTCCACCTGGTCCTATTCCTCTTATCCTATACTTCCCTTTTTTTTTCTTTACCCATCACTCGTTTTAATTTTCTGCATTTTACTTATTTGCTCTTATTAACTACGTATATTTGCTGGAATATAAGCTTCATGATGGAGGGCTTCTCTGTCTACTTTTCCTTGTTTTTACATCTTAAATATCTAAAACAGTGCTTCCAACAAGGTAGGTGCCCAATTAGTATTTATGAAATGTTAAAAAAAAATCAAAAAGGAATTTGATAACTTAAGAAAAACAAAGAAAGATACTGAGAGACTGTATGATCACCAGTTCTTCTAGCTCCTCTAAAATACTGTTATTCTACCAGTCAATAAATAAAATTGATTCTGTGGTCTCCCAGGCATACTATCTTGGCTGTGAAGCCTATCTGCTTCCAGGAAATTAATAAGAAAGCAAGTTTTTTCATGTTTGGTTGGCCAAATGCACACGTTGCTCAAACCATCTTTCACACCACTGATAGCTGATACACTCTCTCAGCTCCCCATGTCCTTGTCAGCATCACTCAGAGAATGATTTTTAAACTCTCCTGGAATTCTCTCTTGCTTAGGACTTCTGTGAGGTTCAGACACTGAGAGATATTATTTAGAATTTACAGTGCTACCATACTTAGACCTGCTAGCCAACTAGTGACCAAAGAAGTGAAATGATTCAGCAAACACAGTTCTTCATCTAGAAGTTTGTCTCCAGCCTGGGTCTTCTGAAAATGAGTGCAGATAAGGCTTGAACAAGCTGTGGTGACTTGAGAGGAAATTGGCTTGTCAGATGCTTTGGAGATAGGAAGCTCTCTCACCGGCCTGATCCAGAATGAACCTTTTTTTTCACGGGAAATAAGTTTTCTGCTTACTTTGCAAAGGATATTTCTGTTTTACCTCCTTACATTATTAAATCCATACCTAAGAAACCCCTCTAAGTGCTTTCAGTGAAGACAAATGGGTTGCCAAGGATGCTAAGGAGGCATATGTTTGGATATGTGCTCTTTTGTTCCCCCGTCTCATAAATGTGTTCTGCAGCCATTCCAACAGTTGACTTTCTTGTATGTGTTCTCCTTTTTGTTTAGCTTAGGTGAAATGTTAGAGATAATTTTCACAAGTCCCTTTCTGGGTATACAAATTGGGGACATAATTCGGAAAAAAAAAAAAGCATGAGTAAGACCATGTCGTTTTTGTGAAAAAAATAAAAATGAAATTGTTTGTGTTTTCATTTGCCATTATCTGTCTTTTTTGGCTTTTTGTTCCCTTTTATTTTTTAAAATGACTTTAAATTTTTGTTGCATTGTCTTTTTCTCAGAATTTTTATCACACTATAGAGGAAAAGATTTGGAATAAGAAAAGTGAGGCTAAAGTATATTAAGCTATTTCTTTAATTTATTGAGAGATTATGTCAGTCAACTTAAATCAGTAGTATGTTTCTTTATCTTCAAAATATGAGTAACAAGAATGCTGATTAAACAGTTTTGTGTGAAGATGAAACAAGATAGTGTAATATGCTACACTGCAGATATAGGCAGATGTATGTAAGTATAAAATCAATTGTTTGGCCAGGTGATTAATACCTAGGACAAGAAATTCTTCTATTTGTTCTTATTGTTGTTATTCCTCAAATCCTCCCCCATTAGTATGAAATTTCAAGACTTTAGAGATTTTTTTCTTGTTCAACAGCCTATTGCCAATGCCCAGGACACAGCAGTCCAGTGTAGGAGCCTGATACATGTGAAGAATAAATCAATAAATAAAGGGTCTTTTTGGAATTTCTACCTCTTTTTATCATCTTGTGAGTTTGGTTAGAGATTGCAGTTTTCGGAAAACCTTAAGAAACTTTTGAGAAATATATGACAATTAATTTATTACCCTTCTAGGAATATTCTTCCTCTATCATTTCCCTTTTCTTTATCTCTTCATAGATTTCTAAATGTAATTACTCTGCTACCTCCCTAAAAGAGAAATAAAACAGGCTTAAGACTATGTAGAATTGTTTTCCCACACACTAAGTTGTGCCATATTAAGTAATATCTATGCCAGTTTTGTTTTCTTGTATATTTTATTTTTCAGGGTCCAAGATGAGAATGACAGAGAGACAAAGGTCAAAGCCAGGCAGAAAAGGGTATAATTATATTGAATGAAAGACATTTTCTTTTTGTGGATAGAATGAAAAGCTCTGACATTTTTCTTTTCTAACCTTAGGGAAGTGGGAAGATATTCATCAAATACTGAAAAATGCTCCTTTTCTTTAAACAGTAGTAGAGAGAATTCAGTTGGCTCTTTGGAAAAGTACTGAAATGACAAAACTTGAGCTAAACTT